>CAUYRH010046367.1:0-21828 GCA_963574655.1 Perodicticus potto
ATCGCCAAAATGTGGAAACAACCTAAATGTCCACCAACCCAGGAATGGATTAACAAGCTGTGATGTATATATACCATGGAACACTATTCAACCATAGATGGAGACTTCATATCTTTTATATTAACCTGGATGGAGGTGGAACACATTCTTCTTAGTAAAGCATCACAAGAATGGAGAAGCAGGAATGCAATGTACTGAATTCTGATATGAAGATAGTAGATGGGCTAATACAAGGGGAGGGGAGGGCAATAAAGGAGTGGGGAGAGGGCAGGAGGGAGGGGGAGGGGGGTCACAGTGTACGCCACACCTCTTGGGGACAGGACACAATTATAAGAGGGACTTTATCTAATAAATGCAATCAGTATAACCTAATTCTTTGTACCCGTAATGAATCTCAAACAATAAAAAAAGGGAAAAAAAGAACACACTTCCTATGTCTTGAACTTCCTTTGAAAATAATGATCTTTAAAATTTTTTGTGGCACACAGCATGCCATGGCACACTGGTTAAAAATCATTGTCCTAGACCCTTGTTTTGACTGCTCTCTGAGGAGGCTGCCAATTAGGTGGGTCAGACACAAACAGTTTTTTAAATTGTCAACTTAGTGAAATCTAATGTAATACTTGTGTCTCATCCATCTCTTGTCCCCTTTTTATAAGCTTTTCCTCCTCCTTTGTTTCAGCCATCTGTCCTTACGTTTGCTTACCAAACATGTTGAGTCACTGAGTACCAGACAGAAGGGACGCACAGGTGAACAGACAACAAGGCTCTTCTCCTTCTAGAGCTCAGGCTATAGTGGGGCACAGAAATAGACAGACCAGCAGGGCAGGGCTGTTCTGAAGATCGTAAACAGCATTCCTGGTGTTAGGGTAAAATACTTTTGGGGTGCCCCATCCAGAACTGGGATATCAAGCAAAGAAAACTTCCTGAAGGAGGTTAGGACCAAGCAGAATCTGGAGGAGAGACGGCCCAAGAGAAGAGTAGGAGAGGACAGAAGGGATTACAAATTTCTTTTTTGAAAGTCAAAGTAAATTGAACAAACAAATAAAAATAAAAAATTTTAAGGAATGAAAACTAAGATTTAACAGGATTATGATAAGAACATGCCTTGGCTCAGCGCCTATAGCTCAGTGGATAGGGCACCAGCCACATACACCAGAGCTGGTGAGTCCGAACCCAGTCTGGGCCTGCCAAACAATGATGACAACAACAACAACGAAATAGTCAGGCATTGTGGTGGGCACCTGTAGTCCCAGCTCCTTGGGAGGCTGAGGCAAAAGAATTACTTAAGCCCAAGAGTTTGAGGTTACTGTGAGCTGTGACGCTACAGCACTGTACCGAGGGTGACATAGTGAGACTCTATCTCAAAAGAAAAAAAAAAAAGAACATGCCTTCCATCTTCCTTGCATTTGGGTTATCAGAAGGATAGAGGCAATTTAGTAGGTATAAGACAACACAAAACACAGTGCTTCCATAAGTAGCCACAAAGTATAAGGAACTGCCTGTTCTTTTATTCAAGTCTGCATGACAGTGACACACAGAAAAGTCAATTTGAACAAGGATGCTGGTGTAGCCAGTGCCATCAGCCTTACCTGATAGAACAAAGTTTTGAAGTCTAAAAAGTTAACTAGGAAGACTAATCTACTGTGAAGACATATCCCATCGAAATATGCAATTTATGTCACCCACTTACGGTACTGTAACTAGTGGCAAGGATCATTTTAATAGAGATTATTTTGTGCCCAAATATTCTGTTTTCCTTACTTCAGTTAATAACATAATCACTCCTTTATCTTGACATATGGGCACCCAGGAAAAAAGACTACACTTCCCAGGGACCCTTGCAACTAGATGTGGTCATTTAACTAAGACCTGGCCAATGGGATGGTGAGAGATATGATGATATGTGCAATTTCTGGATCATAATCTTAAAGGGAACACATTGTACCCAGTGCTTCTTCTCTGTCTCTATTTTTGAGCCCTGAAATAAGGAAATGTTTGTAAGAGCTACAGCAGCCACCTGGGTCCACAAAATGGAAATAGTGTGGATAGTAGGACAAAAATAACTAGAGTCCGAGCACCAGGAAGCTGCTCTACCAGCCCCGGACCACTGACCAGAGATTTTTATCTGAGCGAGAATGAAACTTCTATCTTATTTATGTCTACTGTATTTTAGGGTCTATTTATTACAGTAGCTATGATGTATCCTAACTAAATAATTCCCTGCCCTATGTGTCCACAGGCTTTTCCAGATGGCTGGTGAGCTACTTCTAAGCAAGCTGTTGGCAAAAAGGAACTCAACTTATCAATACCTCGCTGTACTTATTGTTTGCTTCATGTCAAATGGCAGTAGTGCTATGTAGTAAGAATGACCTTTGTTTGTTGCCCTGTGTCCTATAGAAGCTTGAGAACCTTTTACTTGTTCTAATATACCTTGGCTGCCCATCAAACAATCTCTTTAGCAGCTACAAGAGATTAACTTTCCTGGTGAGCAAGCGTTCTCTCTGTAGATGGATTTATTGTGATGAATTTGACTTATCTCTTTGCTAGAAGAAAAAAAGCATCCATAACAAACCAAGTGAAATATAAAAATATCCTCCTCAAATAGGAGCTAGGAACACTATCAATAGTTAATTGACTCTCACACATTATAGACTGGTAAGAGGTCATTTTTACTTACTTCAGGCCACAAAGGCTGACTGAAGCCAAAGGGAAATACAGAGAGTAACAAAATTCTCTTGAAATGATAATCCTTTGCCATGCAGTAGAGCCTCTGTAAGTTCTACCTCTATACTGCTCCAGGGGCTGTAACACACTGGTCAACATGCAGAGGTGGTTGACTTAAGGAACTAGGCCTACTGTACTGACACATACGTGTGGGACATGGCTGATCTATGAAAATTAGGTCAACTTAAGGAGGTGGTCAATGATGGAGTTTCAACTGCATTAAATTTAAGATAAGTCACCTATATAGCAACCACACCGCAAACCATTTTACCTTACTCCCTTAGGTAGTGGTGAACTATGCCAATTTTGACCTAGAATAATATTTTGTACCAGTGAAAAACAGCCTGATATCCTTGAAAATGCTGGTCTGCATAGGAAACTAATGTTTAGGTAAAGTACAGAAATAAATCCCAACTACTAAGAATTATAATAACTTGTATCTTTATTTGTTTAATTTCAAGTGGCACTTCATTATGCAAAAATGCTTTCACAAATTAAAATAAGTTTTTGAGATTTAAACATTTTAGTTGACCTCATAGAGAAGGAAAGAAAAGCTTCCAGGAAGATCCCGGGACTGTGCTGGACTCCGTGGAGACAACATCACCCTCAACTTCAAAGAGTTCAAGTCTAATGGGGGGGGGGGAGGACAGGGAGAGAGCCTCTCAATCCCGACCAGACCCAGTGCAGTGTTTTCCCCAACAGGTGCTATGTACAAGCACAGAGAGGGATCAGTTGTGTCAGGAGAGGAGACTGGACATCTGTACAGAGGAGGGGATGTGGAAAATAGTCTTGAAAAATAAGCCTTCATAGATGGCAGCTCCAAGAATGAAAGATTAGTACTGGGAGGCCAGGGTAGAGGGTCTCAACCCGAATAACAAGCCCTCCAGATGTTGTCTCTGTAGGGGGCAGATGCAAATGGGGGTGGGGTGTCTCTGGTTGACACCATAACTGGGGAACATGACAGGCATTTACTATGAGAGGTGGAAAATGTGGCTTGGGTGCCAATTGTCCTTCAGTTCCCAAGACACACCTGCACAACAAAGAACAGTGTGGTCCAACATGTTGATTGCATCGCTGCTGAAGGATAGCTGAGCTGAAGTGACCTGGTGGGATGAAAGACTTCAAAGGCTTCTATACTTTCCACGTCCCTTTCCCAGTCTATAGCATTTACTCCCAGAGCAGTCCAGATGGCTAGTTTAAGGGGGCACAATTCAAATAACAAACATTAAACATCTGAATGTTGATTATGCCAACTTCCCAGCAGAAGCACCGGGCTGGCTTCTCATCGCGTCCCACTCCAGCGTACCACACATGTTAAAGATCATTAGGAGCTACAACCAGCCTTCACCCACCAGCTCTGACCTTGCACATGAGCCTGGGTTCTGGCTTCTGTTCTCAAAGTTAAATGGAGAAGGGCTTTGAAATCATCATCCTGTTGCCGGGTTGCAACACACTCTATAGCACTGCTTTCCAAGTTCTGTCTGTACTCCGAGCTTCCTGGTCCCTAGCCTCTGATGCCGACTCCTGCTCCCTGGCAGGGCCGACCTCCGATCAACAGAGTCCTATCAACACTCCTATCTGTCAACAGTAAAGGCATCAAACATGGTTTTCAAAAATTCTATTCATTGTCTGAATTAAACTGCAGTTACTGCAATACATATTTTAAGCTACTGTTTCAGTTACTATGAGTAATAAGTATATATACGCACCACTGTTTGAAGATGTTTAAATTCAACTGTGATTATAATCTGTAACTGAGACTATCAAACGTTGTTAATTAAACCTCTTTCTAAGTTTAATTTGCAACAAAGGAACAATTTTTAAAATAAAAGTATAATATAAAAAAGTTAATAAAACTGGCTCCAAGTTAATTAAATTTATTTTCCTTCAGAAGTCTCCTACCCTCCTTAAATTGCAACATGAAAAGCTTTGAGAAAGCAAGGCCTACACCCGAGAAACATGTAAAACAGTCACTACTAACACAAGAAGTCAAGAGGGGTACTCTGATATATAAATAAAAGTTACAAGGGAGGGCTTATTCTGCACTCAGCACTATCTTCAAGATTCTGTTCAAGTTGAGATGGTGAAAACAATGCTTACCACGGACGTGGCTCTTGACTGCACGGCAGGCACCGTTGCAAACACTCCTCATGTATTAATTCATTTGATCCTTGCAATATCCCTAGGAGACAGTACTATTGTCCCATCTCATAGTCTGAGTCTTTCCCATCCTTTGAGGACTGGTTTAAATTTCACTTCCTCACAAGTCTTTCTCTACTTACCACCACTAATTCAAATTACATTCTACTTCCCCTTTCCTACTATATTATATGTGTTTCCCTTGCGGGATTTATATTAGTTCACCCTAAAGTCCTTTATGCGCATTCCTCTTTCTTGACATTATATTGGAAGTTTCTGGAGAAGCAGAGTCTGTCTAATTCATTTTTGTTTCCCTGCAGTGCCCAGCAGAGATTCTTGGACAAAGAGCATGCCCAGCAAATGTTTGTTGAACTAATACTAGCATTAACATGGGAAAAAAGAAGAAAGGAATTTAGCAGCAGCTTTAAAAACAAAGAAAGAATCATGAATAAAAAGCAACAAGCAATTATTCTCTGTGTCTGTATCTGTGAGGACAAAACTGATCCCAGAGATTATGGGATAAAACATTTAAATATTAGGCAAACATTAAACTATAATTATAATGAAAGAAAATACAGGTGAATGTTTACATAATCTTAAGAAGCGAAAGGCCCAGACATGACACCAAAAGAAAAATCAAGTAAGAGAGAAAATAATAAATGGTGGAGAGAGCCCCTGAGTCAGTCGTGTGGTTTCAGTTCCCAATTTGTTCTTTGTGGAGTCAGTTTCTTCGTCTGCAGAATGGGGTGATGAGACTACCTGACTTATAGTGTCGTCGGGTGGATACGGGAGACAGTGACTACAGAGCCCTCAACACAAGGCCTGACAGAATGTTGTCCATAACTACCCTAACTGCCCCCTTCTATCATCGCCCGATTCAGCAGGAAGCAGTTAGATCGAGTCTTCGCCCCTTTTCCCTAACAGCAGTTGGGGTTTCTACTCAGAGTGGGAGAATTCATGCAGGACATTTGGCTCCCTGGCCAGGTCAGTGGAGCTGGCGGACCTGCTGCCTCCTCCTTGGCGGTGTTGGTGCTGAGGCAGCCAGCTGAAGAACCAGTGGGCTGGATGACAGGCAAGGAGGGGGACCTCCAACCTCCACCGGAGGCTCCAATAGCCAAAAAGCCTGGACAACTGCTGAGGAGACACCTGTGCCTTGATGTCTCCTTCACTTTACACTTGGGACTAAATGTGGAACCCCCATTTCCTATGCCTAGGTCAGTTTCATGTGAATTTCCTGGGCCTCAATTCCATGAATGGACTGTGTCCATTCATTGATACATTCATTCACTTTGCCCCAGAGGGGACTGTGTTCGTTCATTGATACATTAATTCACATTGCAAATAAATAAATAAATAAATAAATAAATAAATAAATAAAAAGAATGTCATCCATAACTGTCTGAAAATAAATCAATAAAGGAAAAGATAGAAATATTTTACTCTTAAAAATAACATTTATGCTCTAAAACATACTAATAAATAAGTAAATATTAAATGCCAAACAGGAAAAAAAAAAGATTGCTATTCTAAATGAAAAGCTTTTACAAATTAACAAAAAGACGAAAATCCCAATAGAAATAAACAGAAAAGCAGAATTCAGCACTTCACAAAGTACTAATATTATAAATACAAATGAAATAACTAAATATGAAGAATTCATTTTATGGAAATAATAAGATACTAGTTAATTTTTTGCTTATTAAATCAGCAATATTAATGATGTTATGAAGCAATGGACATGCTTTTAGAGCTATGAAAAGGGGTTAAATTGGCATAATTTCGAGGGCATTGTGCCAATAACCATGAAAAGCCTTAAAATATACATACGTTTTGACTTAGGAAATCTAGCATTTTTGCAAAGGAGATAATCATTTATATACACAAAGATATAAACTGCAGCTTTATTTGCATAAGTGAAAAATTGGAAATAATCTATTATATAGACTATTTGAACATAAGAATAGTTAGCAAATTATACTACCTTTACCACACTGCAAATGCTGTGATCTCATGGAAGATATTTAATGCCATGAATGAAAAAGAATATGACAGAAAAGCATTATTATATGGTCCCATTTTTCAGTAAAACAACAGCAATAACAAAGTATTTGTAGGTACAGGTGTATGTATATATGTGGGTCATTACAAAAGCGTTGTGACAGACTGTTATGGTCTTAACATATTATGGTCCATTATTTGACTTCCAAGAAACACAGTCAACAGCATCCTTGTTGCTGCAGTCCGCATCCAGAACACAGCTAGATAGGCCGGGGCCAGAGACCAACCAGTTCCGACCCTGATAAGTGGCCACCATGAATGGACCGCGACATTAGTTACCTCTAGATAATGAAATTATAGGTGACTTTGGAAAGCTGTAACACTTTCTAAATGTTTTTATAATGAACATAGTTTTGTAATTTAAACGAGTATACAAACTATCTTTTCCAAAAGGAAAAATTAAACATTAAGAGACAGTCTTGAGTGTCATTCAGATATCCTGACACTGGAGTGTGTCTTCAATGGTGGCCACACTGTGCTGCTTAGGAAAGTCATCCAGTACTGAGCTTCAGCCCACAGGTTCTGTGGGCATATAACCAGTTCAAGCAGTTCCCTGGAAAAGTTCAACTAAATACCACAAACAACTCAAGGGAACATCATATGTTTAATGGTTAAATAGCATTAGAAAAAAATGAAAACTAAGCAGTTCTGGATAAAGCTAAAACCTTAATCTCATGCTTACTCAGCAGCAATAAGAAAAAAACAAAAACAAACATTAATTACGGGAGCTTTAGTGATCTGTATGGTGATAGTTCTAGAAACACTTCCTGCGTGTGTTTATCTATGCTGGAACTCACTGCTTTCTGCAAATTTAAAGGAGACTTTTGGCTGACAGTTCAAATGTTTGGTCACAGCTGAGGGAAAAAAATCAGTTCAATCATTTTGGAAACAGGCAAGGGAGAAAAGCCTTCATGCTTCAAAACTGGTGCGTGTGTTTGGGGGGGGGTTGTTATTATGAAGTTAGCGGCTTTCTAAACCTATGAAAGGCCCCCCTTCAGCCGCACCCTCCCCGGGTGACGACGGAGCAGAGAGTCGCTGTGTCACTGGGTTACGTCTTCATTTGCTCTCACCACTCCTACTGAGCAAAGATCTCAAAATAAAGAGTGTCGAGGGCCACAGTGTTAGAGCACTGAGAGCAGTTTACAATCTTATGCTGCTTCTTTTTTTTTTTAGTTGCAATCTTATGCTTCTTTAAAACCAACGAGAGAACAGATGCAGTTGAAGAGTCTTAATTTAATCTAGTAAAACAAATCTCAAATACAAAATGCTAAAACAAAAAATGAAACAAAGAAAATAACCCCTTAAATTGTCTATCCATCATCTGGCCCCGGTGCAGTAGTCGCCTGTTTTTTCCTGCCCAGCACCCAGTGCCCTATCTCTGCATAACAGCGTCCTGGGTTTTCCTGCGGGAAACTACTTCTCACATTTCGGCTCACAGAGTGGGGCTCCCCTTATTTCCTAACGTCAGGACGTGACAGGTAACCCAGGAATGTCATCCAATGCCTTCATTCCTCTACACAGAACGAACATTCATCAACCACATGGACAACCCAGGCCCACCGGGGACAAGGCTCCTCAGCCTTAGAACTTTTCTTTTCGATTCTGGGAAAGACGTGTATTCTTTTCACCTGAGTTTAATGCTGAGTGAATGTAAACCTACTGCTTCTGGGGACATCTTTGCCATCACTTGGAAAGAACCTATGGCAAAAATGAAACCAATAAAGAAACAGAAAAACAGATTATGGATAAACTAAATTTAAAAAGCTGGATCTAACCATATCTGAAGCCGTCCATCACTATCTGATTTGGTTTTCTGTCACATGAAACCAAAGAGACAATAAAATGGGGGGAAGGAGGCTAGGTGGCTCTCTCGTCCCTCCCCCATTGATCTACCTGTCTTAGCCTGGGCTGCTGTTACAAAGTCCATAGACTGACCGGCTTAAACAATAGACATTTACTTCTCACAGTCCTAGAAGCTGGGGTGTCTGAGAGCCAGACAGTCGGGTCCCAGCGAGGCCCTCTTTCCAGCTCATAGACTTTCCTGCCTTCTTGCTGTGTTTTCACATGGCAGAGACAGAGAGAGAGAAAGAGAAAGAGGTGTGAGGATGTGCGCCATATGGTCTCAGTTTACAAGGGGACTGACTCCCTCGCGATGACTCCGTCCTCATGGTCTCACCAGAAGTTAATTACCTCTCAAAAGCCCCACCTCCACAAACAAATATTGGGGGGTAGGGTTCACCATATGAATTTGGGGGGGAGACACCAACATCCAGTCCCTAACGCCACCTAAACTGCTTGTAGATATACAAAATCTCGACCGGAGGAGGTTGTGCTGTGTAACCTCCATGCTTCACCAGGATGCTGGCCGCGGCCTCAGAGCACATCACTGCTCTGCCCAAAGCCTAGTCCAGTGCCTGGAACACACATCACTCCACAAATATTCGCTGACAATTTAATACTTGAGTTAACCAATCCTTTGACACTTACTTTTAATACAAACCAAACAATAATATGAATGCTATAATAACAATATCAGCAACAGGACCTGAAGATACTTGGAGGGGTCCAATTCAGTATTAGAAACTAGAGATTCTGGATTCACGTTCCAACACTCGGGTGCTCTGAATACCTCCTCATACAATCGTCAGCCGAGCTCCTTATCTTCTCTTTGGCTCCACCCTCAACAGGCACAAAATAATAGCCAAAAGTAATCCCTGATCTCTGGCTTTTTCTACTTAATAAACTGGGAAGACAGCTCTGAAATTTCAGCGGAGGCAGCTGTGTTGTTGTGTGGGTCCTATCACGGCCTGCAAGGCTCCGGGATCTGTCTGACCTCAGCTCCTCCCCTGGCCTGCAAACCTGTCCACCACTAGTATTTCCCACTTCATAACATTTATCACCTTCTAATACACGATGCATTTATTTATTTTCTTTATCATCTGTCTGTCTCCCCACACTAAGGGATAAACTCCATGAAAACAGAGATTTCAGTCTATTTCTTGTTTTCTGTTGACCCTCAAAGCCGGGTAATAATAGATGCTGCATAAATGAATAATTCAAGTTAAATGAAACATGAGTATTTTCTAATCTGATGAACTACAGAATGTTGTATGTGTGAACTCCTTCAGAAGTTAAAACCAGACAGTTGCTATAAATATATGCCAAACTGAGTTGCTATAAAATACTGTCTTACATTATAGGAATCAATACATATAAAATTATTTCATAAGTAAAATATACAGAAAAACTATACTGATAACCAGAAAACATAAGGTTTGCATTTAATTTGCTTTTCAGAATGAGAACAATATTAAGTATAAAATTTGAACATAGCCATTAGCAGAAAACTCAAGTTTGAAAATATTTATATATTTTTTCCTAAATATGTCCAACATTACTAGGATTATATGGCCTCTTGAAAAAATTAAATAAGGTACTACCATGGAACAGAAACACATTGGGACTTCAAAAAAAGTTTTTCTATTGGAAAATCAGAAAATACCAATTGCACAGGGATTTCTGAATGCAACAAAGTCCCATGCCCGCTGCCTTCAATGTCCCCTGTCACTACAGCACTCCTTTCATAGACCTCTTTCCAGCAGAGACCACCCCAGATGGACAGAAAGATAAGCTCGACCCTGGCTGCCCCCAAGTGTCTAAATAGAGAAATATTTGTGTCAGGGGTCCTAGCCTACAGGCCTTAGAAGACAAATGTTTTGTTTACTAAGAGAAGTATTTAAAAAAAATTTCAAAAAAATTTCCCCAGAAAATTTCCCAATAAAAATTCAAACTTTGCTGTAAGCTGTGATGCCACAGCACTCTACCAAGGGCAACAAAGTGAGACTCTGTCTCTTAAAAAAAAAAAAAAAAAATGAAACTTCAAGTAATATTGAGGCTGAACTGATGAATAAAAAGAGGAACTAACCAGTTCCTGAGACCCTGAGTCCCTGAATCGAGGCTCACCAGCGTCCCCAGGACTCCCTGGGTCTGGCACCTTCTCTCTGCTGTCTGCCTGCCTGGGAAGGCTCTGGAAGCCTCCTCTGCGCTGTCCAATAGTGTACCTGAGCATGTTCCTTATGGATGGAAAGCATAAACCCTGAGCTCCTGCATGCTGCTGTTTGTTTCATTAAGCCCTTGGCCCCTTCTCTACGAGATTTAGATCCTACTGGGCAGTCCCAGGAAGTGAAGATCAGAACTGAATTGTTCCTCAGCCACTCACCGTGTGACTGCAGGCTGACCACTCAACCTCTCTGCTCTCTTGTACGCAAGGGGCTTGGAGAGCCCCCCCTGCCTTTCTCACAGGCTGGCTGGTATAATTAAGGGGGATGATGGATGTGAAATTTCATAGAAGTGTCACCATATAGTAAACACTAATCTTTGGGTAAGAGAGAACATTTTAAGGATATTTTAAAATAACAGCATCTTATACAAACCTTTAAGGGTGGTACGTTGAGAAAGCATCATTACCTACTATCTAATAGCACAAAATAAATTATTAAGCCTCAGATTACATATTCAGGAAATGAAAAAATATACATATTAAAAACTATCTTTTTATTTCAAAACATTTGCAAGTATAAATAACATCTAACTTGTCAGGTTGCTAAACTGGGAAATGACCAGTTTCCTGAGAACTAAAGATATGTTTAAGGTCAAATAAATTTAGCCAAGTAAAGTTTTCAGGAACATGAGATATGGCCAAAAAAGTCTATCTCTAAGAATGACAGTATAAAAAAATGAGCAAAAAACAGTCTACAAAAGAAACTAAGTCAGATGCTGATATTAAAATGTATGTAGTGAGCTGGGACCACCATTATATCCACAGACAATATCACAGTTTCATAAGTGGTTAACCAGCTGTAAGACTCCAGACGGCCAAGGTCGCAGTGATCATCTGCTCCAAAGAAACATACAGAGAACAAGTTTAACATATTCTGATAACAGTAACGAAAGACAAAAATCATCTAAAAAGGCCTTGAGGTATCCTGTCACTGAATCCATCACTTAAACCTGTGGACCTCAGTAATTTGGGCCTGAAAATTAATCAAAATGACCCACAGGTCATTGGTCAGGTTTATGTAGTCCTCAAAAAACCTGGCCTAATTAAGCAAACAGATTATGAAGAATGTCTTCTCTGGAAACCTTCCCCTTACCAACAAAGGAACTTTTGAGACTAAAGCAAATTCAGCAGTTACTTATATGCCGAATTCTACATAATTTTTCAAACCTCTGCTTAAGGGGCCAAAGAGTAAAGTGGGGCACACAAGGGATTTATTTTGTCTTTTCTTAAATGTACAACTTCAGAATTCTTTTGTCCCTATAGCTGTCTTTAAAAACTTTTATTTTTATCAAAACAAAACATGGACATGGCTCAAGATTTTGATTCAAAGAATACAGAATGATCTACAATGAAGAGCAACAGCCTCCCACCTCACCCCTTCCCAAGCCTGCTCCTGTTCCTCAGAGGAAATCACTTTTGTTTGATTTTTGTTTTGTGTTGTATTTTTTTATTTGTGCAAATTTCAGCAATACAAATTGTGCGATTTTGTTACATGGATATATTGGGTAGTGGTGAAGTCTGGGGTTTTATCGTGTCTGTCACCTAAATACTGTACATTGTACCCATCAAGTCATTTCTTAATTCTCACCCCCTCCCGCCTTCCCCGTCTCCAGGGTCTTCCACTCTCTGCCCATGTGTGCACATTATTTAGCCTCCACTCTAAGTGAGAACACGTGGCATTTGTCTTCCTGTGTTTGAGTTGTTTCACAGAAGAAAACTTCCTCCGGTTCCGCCATGTTGCTCTTTCGGGCTGCATAGAACCCACGTGTCTGTGGGCCACACTCTCCTTCTCTCACGTCCACTGAGGGACACTCAGGTGCATTCCATTCATACTTGGCTATGTGAATTTGGGTTTCTCTGGCAATCAGCAGCAAGTCACCAATAATGTGTTGTAATTACACCTTCTTTTATATATCACTTTTTGACATTTTCTATGGACTTTCTATTATGATAGATTAGAATTTAGCTTACATGACTCCCTAACCCACACAAGAAGGCACACACATACAGACAGCAGGTATTTACATAACAACTCTGGTTTCTCTATCAATGACCTTCTTAACATTAAACACTATAAATACTATAGTTACATTTCTGTTTCTTCTTCCATCAACTATAGACCATCCTTCCTATCTCACACTAACAAGAACAGTATTTTTTTCTTTTCCTCCTCTTCTTACTACCACTACTACTAGATTTGTTTATATTGTTGAGATTTTTTTTTCTTTTAGTCAAAGCTTACTCCAATCATGTAATGTAAAGAAGAAATTCACTACTATCCATCACAATCTCTTTAGAACTTATAATTATATAAGTTATTAAAGTGGTGCATTTGTGCCTTTTGACGACAGACTTAATCATCATAAAAATGCGTTCTAATTACATACATACACTTTCCTTTATATTACCAATGAGCATAAGTTGAATGTCTCAAAAAAGTAAATTTTATTCAACAAAGGAAGTAGCAGTTGTAAATGATTAAGAACTCTGCTGGCCGGGCGTGGGGGCTCACGCCTGTAATCCTAGCACTTGGGAGGCTGAGGCAGGTGGATCACAGATTAGACACAGATTAACTGTAACCATCCTTCAGCTTAATCCTTCTACACAAAGTAGCAGCCTCTTTTACCAAAAAGTTTCTTTCATCACTACCTGATGACCTCTGGCACAAGTCTCTCCATCCCTTCTGCCTCCAACCCAGTACATAAAACAGAAGAGTCAATTCTCTTGTTCCTTACCACACATATGAGCACCATGGCTGTAGGTACAGATACAGCTGCTGATAGAAAGTCTAAACTGGGCAGAGTTGGACATTCATAGGATTATCGGTTACAGATGTGATATGGAAAACTCAGTGGAGTCACAAACAAAAATAAGTATATATCATCTAGCAGGTGAGCATGGGCTGTACCGTCAGAATTGGTCATTACAATGGCCAGCTCTGCTACCAGTGTTGGTATGACTTGAGTACCTGACCTAAACATCCTCATGTAAAAAAATTGAGTCATTGCAAGGATGAAAAATAATGATGTATCTAAAGCACTTAGCATGGAGCATGGTATATAATAAGAACTTACAAATCGTTCGATCGTCTTACTTACGATCGTCAAATCGTTCTCAGTAGTATTACGTGACTGGTCAGAAAGACTTCACCAGTTTTTTAATGTTGTTTATCTAATCATACCTGGTGAAGTCAAATGAATGATATTCTTTCTCAGAGATCTGTTTTTACCTCTACTTGTAGTGAGACAAACAGGTGAGGTGGGCAGGAGGTGACCCTGCGAACTCCCTGAGATATGAGCCATCACACTCCTACAGGTCCTTTTCATGCTGCGTCCGTCCAGTGCTTTTACCACGTCCCTCGCAGGGTCAGCCCTGACTTTTAAGGCCCATCTTCAATAAGCTAATATGTGGAACCAGAGAAGAATGTTTAAAGTAGTTGTGCTATCTTCTAGAGAAATCCTGAAAAACCCGCTTCAGTACCACCCTGATGGTGACTACCCCAACAAAGGAGAAAGATGACCTGGTCTCAGGCCCTGGGAGATGGATTTGGGCCAAAGGAAAGCACATTTTTATGGCAATTTTCAAGATATTAAAAATGAGATAAAACCGAATGAGACGTAAATAGAAATGAAGCTCAAGGCCTTAGAATCACCATATGTGAAATATCAAATAAATAGCTACTCTAATCTCAAATGGTGATCTTTCCTTTCAGCCTTTTTCATGTTATTGGACCAAATATTTAGAGTTTCATCTGTGTTCTGTTACAATCCTAAGGACACCATGATATCTAGGATGGTTTTTATATATAAAAACCATTTTAAATCAGGAGGTGATATAAACTCATGTCCCGATACCATTACCTCAAGGCTTTACATAATTACTACGTATATTGTGTTTAAAAATCCTGAAATGATAATTCTCTTCTTTGGCACACAGTGGTTTGGCTCTACTTTGGATGCCAACACAGCCTCATCATGAAAATAAATTAAAAGTAGGTGGTCTGGTTAGTCTTCACCATGCTACATTTTAATCAGGCAAAGCAGTGAAAAGGATGATTGTGAAACACTGGCACATCTTCAAACAGTGGACGCTGTCCGTTTTACTGACGATGAAAAAGCTCTTCAAGAGTTTTCGATAAAGGTTTCCCTCCCACTCGCAGTCCACATTTGTAATGTTTATATAAGTGGGGGATATAAATCTTTCTGCAATGGACCCCGTGGTTTTTAAAGCAGACTTCTGGTTATAAACTGCCTGTTTCCGTTCTGCCTCCTAAGCAGGCCGGGCAGAGCCACTCGCAGAGCCTGGAACTAATTTAATGCGCTCCAGGTTGAAGCCCCAGCCTCTGCGCCTTTACAGGGAGATTTTACACAGCGGATTACTGCTGACTTTAACAATGATTCATAGGATAAGCGGCCTTTGATTCGTTTTCTAATGTCAGAAAATAGGCATTTGCAAAAGAAATGACATCAAAATCATTTTGTTAAAGCAATACCCATAAAAACAGGAGAGAGATAGAATTCAACATTTTACAAAAAACAAAAAACAGCCTAAATCATACTGAAGGCTTTTTCACTTACATTTAGAGTTTTGCTGAATGCAAAAGTAGACAAAGCTGTTTACAGGCAGTTAGATTTAAGGCTGGATGAGCGCAAAGACACGGTTCGATGAAGGAATATACTTCACAAGATTCGTTCCTATTATTAAAAATACCAAAGCCACACCGAAGATAGACAAAAGCATCATTCTTCATCCACCCTCAAAGATGCCCTCTGTGCTTTTTTTCAAAGACACCAAATTCCTTGAAACCAACACTAATTAAAACAAAAACACGTTCCCAAAGCCCCGCGTAAGCTCCATCATCCCGAGCTGGGGAGGGAGGCAAGTTTGCTCTAACTGGAAGGAACGGGGGGCGATGACGTTAATTTAAAGGAAAACAAACTGAGAAACGAAGGTCTGCATTACACTATTATCCTGGATTTCTGCATGTAAGAGTTCCGAACACTTCCTCAGAACATGCTTTTAAAATGCCAGATGTAGGGGATCCCCTGGCCCCAGGCCTCTGCTGCAGTCTCCTGCTTTTCCCCCGACGCTCCGCTGGACAGGCAGGGCAGCGTCCGGCAGGGGGCAGCATCGGACCGTCCTGCGCACACTGAGGCCTCAAGGCCAGACCCAAGTAGAAAAAAGGGTCATTATTCTTCATTAAGATTTAACCATGTTGGCATAATTACCCTAATCTATTACAAAATTTCCGAATTTTTCCCTGAAGCCCAACCTGATTTTTTACCACCTAACTACAATGTTAAGAAGTTTTAAAAGATAAAAAATCAAAGGCTTTTTATTTTTAAAAATCTACCCAAATATCCGAGACATGCTGATTGCCGCTTACCAGTAAAAGGGGAATTATTTATCGGATGTTATATTTCAAAAGCATGAAGACTTTTCTAATTGCAAATATCCATACCTTCTATGATGTAAATAAAACATCACATTAGGAGATGGAAAAAAAGAATGCGTATTTCATCTTGGTCTAAAATGAAATGCAGAGCTGGTTTATAAACACCAGTCAATGTGACCCCTGCTAATTAGATGTTAATTTTTAAAAATGTGGGAAAAAATATTTATAAGTATAAGAATGTCTTCATGTTTTCCAGAAATAAACTTTATCTTTCCGTCTGCCTAAGATGGGTCTTGGCTGGCCTGGTCAGAAGTATGGAAATTAAAACTGATTGTATTAAATGCTTGGCTTCCAATGACTTACAAAGTTTTGAAAGTTGGTAGCAGGAAAAAACTAAAGTCTTCACCAGGTCCCAAGAATAAAACATATAGACAGACAATGGTAATTTTTCTTTTTACCATATATAATGGTAATCAATATAGATTTCTCTTAATTCTGCCAAGCTCAGTATTGAAACTTTAATACTTAGAAGCCTTATAGTCACTAAGACAATAATTACTGTATTTGACTTTAAAAGAATCAAAACTTATACAGTCTTAGGCAAGTATTTTTGCTTACCTTTGTCTTTAATTTCTATTCAAAGTTTGCTTGCTTGCTTGTTTTAACAAAGCGGAGAAAGTGGAGTGTTAAGAAATTCAAACAAGAATTGTTTTTCCAATCTAATAATTCTACTGAAAGATTCAATATTAAAACTATTGCTTTATAGACATAATATTTTAAAATGCACCCAAAAGTTCCTACGAATACCAAAACATTGTTGAAATGTCATAAGAAGCCAATAAGAATTTATGCAATCATATTTAAATGCTATAAATTTAATTTATAGCACTTCAAGTAGATTTTGATTTCTGATACTGTTATTATATATTATACTCCCTGTACTTGTCCTTTTTTGTTTAAATTATTTTGAAGGATTTTGTCTTTGTTTTATGTGTTGTGTGAGAATGTGTGTGTATGTGTGTGTACCCGATGTTCATTTAAAGATCCTACAAGACCCTCCTACGTGAGCTTCTAGGAGAACGTGGTTCTTCCCTCTGCCTTTTCACCAATGTTTTCTCAATGGTTATAATGGGTTCCTTTTTCAAGACTTAACAGAAAAACTAGGCCTGTAATTATCACCAAATTTCCCTGAAATTGAGTTAAACAACATAAATCTAAGTCACCAGATGGGCCATTATTCTTCATAATTACTGTACAAAAGAGCTTGTGACAGTTACAACAAAGCGACTGGCTAACAGAAGAGCCCCAGGTATGCATTTTCCTGAAACATCTGTTTGAAACTCTGGGTCACTTGAACAGTATGTTAAATGGTCCCATCTTGTAATTAGTTTCTCACTAGCCAAAATATCACTGCCAAAGTTGTTTTAAGTAGTTTGAGGGGCCAAGGCTCAGTCCCTCCGAAGGGGAACACTTATTTCATCTACAGATGATGGCATTTCTGATGAAAAGGGGGTGGCATTTTCCTTGAATATTAACATACTTTCCTTGTTATTTAAGTCATTTCTGTGTCTCATGAAGTCAAAAAGCACCCTGACATATGACATAAAGAATCACCCTTCCCTCCTTATGTATCCATTGAGTGAAGGCGAAAATGACCACACATAATCGAGTGTGAGGTTTGGCTTGTGTGGTCTTTGTTCCTGGTTCCTGGCAAAGAGTACCCCAAATCCTCAGAATTGCCTGACTGATGAGTGTTTTTAATTTCTCATAAATAGCCCCTTTGAGTACAATTGAGTTTATGCTAATAAGATAATTTAAGGTAGGGCCCAGGGATAGCCTCAGTATGGAGCTGGTTACCAGAATGGCCAATTAAATAGAGGGTTAGAACGTCCAGCCCCGAGCACAGATCTTTGAGGAGAGGGGCAGGGCTAGAGCTTGAGCTCTACAAAAATGCTCGAACACCAGGATTTGCTGAGCTGGTGAACACAGGGCAGTGCTGGGAAGGTGGCATGGCCAGAGAGGGCCGGAAGCTCCCTGCTCCACTTGGCTGTTCCCAAGTTATATTCTTTATAATAAACCAGTGAATACAGTAAAGTGTTTTCCTGAATTCTATAAACCAAACTACCAGATTATGGAACCTGAGAAGGTGAAGGGTAACCCCCAATTTAAAGACCGATAGAAGTAGGGGAGCCCTAAGACTTGCAACTGACACTTGAGTAGGGACAGTCTTATGGGACTGCATCCCTTTGACTTGTGAGATCTGATGTTAATGCCAGGTAGAAAGTGTCAGAAGTGAATTAAGTAATTGGACACTCAGTTGGTGTTCAGGGAATTAGAAAACTGGAGAATGGGTTGGTGTGAGACACTATCTCCCTAGGATAATTTCCAGAGTGTGGGTAGGCTGAAGCCAGGCTGTCTCCTATACGACCAATGATAGAAAATCTGAATATGTTAGTCAGCTCAGTCAGCTGAGGCTGCCATAACAAAATACCATAGACCGGGTGACTTAAACAACAGAAATTTATTTTCTTCCAGTTCTAGAGGCTGAAAGTGTGAAATTAAGCTGTCAGCATAATCAGCTCATGAGAGTTCCCTTCCTGGATGTCTCCTTGCTATGTCCTGACGTGGCAGAGACAGGAATAGAGAGAGAGAAGGAGAGAGAGAATGCAAGCTTTCCAGTGTCTCTTTTAAGGGCATTTATCCCATCACAAAGATCTCACCCTCATAACTTCATCTGAACCTAATTATATCCCATAGTCCCCATCTCTAAATACTATTACACCGGAGGCTTAGGACTTGAATGTATGTATTTTAGTGAGACACAATTCAGTCCATAGCACTGAGATCATCGGTCAAAGTCACACATACAACTCAAAGTCATGTGATGAACTTCTTCCTACTTCACTTGATCCTTTAAACCAGGATATAAGAACTGAGTCAACCCTAGCGTCATTGGAACAAAAGCTCATCTTAATCCCTACCTCGCAACTTTACCTGATCCTTTTCCCACCCTTCCACCTCCAAACTTACCTTCGACAAAAACTCCTGTAGGACGTGAGAATTACTAACAATGTGACTCTCGGAAAACTGTGAACTATTAAAGTGGATTGCAAATGAAAAAAATTACTATGGCATCCTGATATAATCAGTGTTGGAAGAAAAATGTAAGCACTGTCTGTGTGACTAATAACAGAGTTTTTCCTCTACTTAAGGTGAAAGCAATAATCTGTTTCTGGAAAGAAGATTAGGGCTTTCTGTTTGAAAAGTCATGACATAGGATAAGCACTTGCTAATAACAGAAGGAACTGTTTTTCTGTGAGGTAGAGTCTCTGGTTTGAGAAAAATGTGTTCAAATCAAATCTTATTCACTCATTGCTGAAGGATAAATGCAGATTACAGTACATTCTGTGTTAATGGCATGGATGTAATCTACATTATGACTCAGGTGGCTTGTAATAGACTCAGTCTTATAACACATACACGTGTGGTCAATGAATTCACTTCAGTCACTGATCTCTGTCAATTCAATTTTTCACTAATTCCTCATAAACATATAAATCCATTTTCAAAGACAAAAGTTCAAAATTTAGCGAGGTTTGAGTATTTGCTGAGACAAAAAATTGATATTATCATTTATAAATAATAAGAACATGGATTTTAAAAAGAGAAAGTATAACAGAGTCCTCACCCTCTGAGGGGTCAGAGTACCCTCAATGAATCCCAAAGAATAAAAATAAAATAAAATAAAAATATATATTCCTTAGATATTCTTTTAGTCTGCATTTAAAAGTAATGACTCTAGTAAGATCAGTAGTCATAATTGAAGATCTGTAAGTAGGATTTTCAATTTTAGAAAGATCAAAGGAATTCAGGATTGCAATGGCAAATTGAACACCTTAAGTTCTGACAGTGAAGTTCATGAACTCATCCTAGAAAAAGTGCTACATACCTCATTGCTGAATATGCCACTATGGCCACCTTCGAAGTGCTCCCCCTGCCATCTGGTCACCAGAGTGATATTCAGCAACGAGGCATACAGAACTCTTCTAGGATGAGTTTGTGAACGTCATCATCAGACCTCATATGATGACAGCTCTGATGGCCATTCTAGAAAAAAAAAGTCCAAAATTGGTTTGAAGGAGGGACAAGGCACTGGTGTCAGCACATAGTTTCCTGAGGGGAGTGCCATGAAAGTGACCATAGCGAATATTTCTAAGATGAGTCCACCAACTTAATTGTCAGACGTCATGTATACAAACACAAAACCCTACTAACATTACCCAAAGAGAAAACACCAAAGTTATAGGGTTTTATTTTCTAATAAATAACTCCCCCAAATAAAAAACCCACCCCAAAGCTGGATAGGAGATAAGAGCAACAAAATTTTAGAAGTTTGAAAGTCAATGAGTAAGTGTTAAAGGACTTAGAAAAACCAAACTAAAAAGCCAAACCCCAACTGGTGAAAAAGCTGAGAAACAGACATTTACACCACAGAATCATTAAAAATCTCAGCAGCAAGAAGTTATTTTAAAATCAAGCAGAAATTGGGGTTAATTAGTAATACGTGGGATAAAGTTCTTTGAAAAGCAGTCAGATCCCTATGTTCCTTCCTTTCTGCCTCAGCTACTGCCCCTTCCTTTTCTGGGCAGCAGACAGGAGATTATTCTCTAAAGATAGAAAACAGACTTCAGGTCTCAAAATTAACTGGCAATCTCTTTGTACCCTCAATGAATCCCAAACAATAAAAAAAATAAAATAAAATAAAAATTTAAAAAAAAATTGAGAAAACCTTGGGCATTATTAACTTGAATGTTCACCAAAGCTGGATGCTGACACTACTGACTCTTCTCCATGGCTCCCAGGAGACGCTTCCAGACCTTTTCTGTTCCATGCAGGAATTTGGAAAGGCACTCATCAGGAGAATATGTGTATCTCAAGAAGAAAGACCTAATAGTGATTTTGATGGTTCACCAATAAGCAACTCACTTGATTATAGTAAACCTCAACTTCACAAGCTCAGAATGCTCCATCAGGTTTTTAGACCTCTACTCTTAATCTTGCCTGGGACTATCCAATCTCTCAGGAGAGCCTCTAATATAGAAGATGGAAAATAAAACAACTAAAAGAAAAAAGCAATGTGGAAAAAGGGAGAAGGAACTGCTGCCCTTAAATTTTCATCCTTCAAACAGTAAAAGAAAATATTATATCCACAAGAAAATCAGGACATTATCCTTTAAAATAATATTTAGAGAACAGGGAGGTGGAGCAAGATGGCAGCCGAGTAACAGCTTCCTTGCAGCTGGGCACGAAAGGTCATCAAGCCACACGCAATAAAGATGGTTCCAGTCCATGAACCCCTGTATCACTCTCCCTCCGGAGAAACCCTAACTGCCCCCTTCTATCATCGCCCAATCCAGCAGGAAGCAGTTAGATCGAGTCTTCGCCCCTT
>CAUYRH010046369.1:0-16524 GCA_963574655.1 Perodicticus potto
TTAATTTTCTGAATGATTCTTTTGTTTTTAATTTCATTGATCTCTGATTTAATTTTGGATATTTCTTTTCTTCTGCTGGGTTTAGGCTTAGATTGTTCTTCTTTTTCCAATTCCATAAGATGGCTTGTGAGTTTGTTGATGCGCTCTCTGTCTGTTTTTTGAATGTAGGCATCTAAAGCGATCAACTTTCCTCTTAGAACTGCTTTTGCTATATCTCAGAGGTTTTTGTAGCTTATGTCTTCATTGTTGTTATGCTCAAGGAAGTTAATAATTTCCTGTTTTATTTCTTCCTGCACCCAATTGTAATTCAACAGAAGGTTGTTTAGTTTCCATGCCTTTGTGTGGGGTTGAACGTTTCTGTTGGAGTTGAGTTCCAACTTTAGTGCCTTGTGGTCTGACAAAATAAAAGGTAAAATTTCAATTCTTTTGATTCTGTTCAGGTTTGTTTTGTGTTCTAGGATATGATCAATTTTCAAGAATGTTCCATGGGCCAATGAGAAGAATGTATATTCTTTATCTGTGGGATGGAGTGTTCTGTATGTGTCTATCAAGCACACTTGTTCTAGGGTCTCATTTAAGTCTCTTATATCTTTCTTTAATTTCTGTTTAGAGGATCTGTCCAGCTCTGTAAGAGGAGTGTTGAGGTCCCCTGTTATTATGGTATTATAGGATATCATATTGCTCAGACTGAGTAAGGTCTGTTTTAAGAGTCTAGGAGCATTTAAATTGGCTGCATAAATATTTAGTTTAGATATGAAACGTCTTCTTGTTGTATTTTTCTCTTGATCAATATAAAGTGACCATCTTTGTCTTTTTTGACTTTAGTTGCTTTAAATCCACATGTATCTGAAAATGAGATTGGAACTCCTCTTTTATTCTGAATTCTGTTTGCCTGAAAAATTGTCTTTCTACCCTTAACTCGGAGTTTTAATTTGTCTTTTGAAGCTAAGCGTGTTTCCTGCATACAGCAAATGGATGGCTTGGGATTTTTAATCCGGTCAGCCAATCTATGCCTCTTTAAGTGGGGAATTCAAGCCATTAACATTTATTGAGATAATTGATAAGTGTCATAGTGTTCTATTCATCTTATTTTGTGAGAGTTCATTGCTTAGTTTTATCTTTTTCATCAGTGTGGAAGTTAGGCTCTGTCCTTTAATTTCTTAGTTTTTATTTTGCTATTGATCCACTGTGGTAGTCAGTGTGTAGAATAGGTTGAAGTATTTCCTGTAGAGCTGTTCTTGTTGTGGTGAATTTCCTCAATATTTGTGTATCAGTAAATGATTTGATTTCTCCGTCAATTTTAAAGCTTAGCTTCTCAGGATATAGAATTCTGGGCTGGAGAGTGTTCTGTTTAAGTAGATTAAAGGTAGATGACCAATGTCTTCTTGCTTGGAAAGTTTGATTGGAGAAGTTTGCAGTCACCCTGATAGATTTTCCCCTGTTGGTCACCTGGGGCTTACTCCTGGCAGCTTGAATAATCTTTTCTTTTGTCTTGACTTTGGACAGGTTAATTACAATGTGTCTTGGGGAAGCTCAGTTAGAGTTGAGGCATCCTGGGGTCCGATATCCCTCTGAAAGGAGAATGTCAGAATCTTTGGTGATATCTGGAAAATTTTCATTTATAATATTTTCTGGTATGGCTTCCATTCCCCTGGGGCATTCTTCTTTCCCTTCTCAGATACCTATAACTTGTATGTTTGAACGCTTCATAGAGTCCCGTAATTCTGTCAGTGAACATTCTGCTTTCTCTCTCTTCTTTTTTGCCTCTTTAACTATGAGTTATCTCAAGAGCTTTGTCCTCTACCTCTGAGATTCTTTCTTCTGCATGATCCAATCTGTTGTTGATACTTTCTGCTGCATCTTTAAGTTCCCTAATTGACTGCTTCATTTCCCTCAGCTCTGCCATATCCTTTTTATGTTCTTCATAGCATTCATCTCTTAATTGATTCTGGTTTTGGATTTCCTTTTCCACCTTATCAGCAGTTTCCTTTATTGTTTCCTTCATTTCCTTGATTGTTTTCATCATCTGTATTCTAAATTCCCTTTCTGTCATTTCTAACTTTTCCTTATAGGTGGAATCCTCTATAGTAGCTACCTCACAGTCCTTTGGAGGGGGTTTGCTTTGGACTGGTTTTTCATGGTACCAGGAGTTTTCTGCTGATTCTTCCTCATGAGTGATTCCTTTTATCTGTTTCCTTGCCCTAATATTCCTTTCACTTCCTCCTTCTCTTTAAGTTGCCGTGCCTCTGGACTAGTGTTTCGATGAGTCCTTTTGGTACAGGACCAGAAGGATGAGAAGATTGAAGAGTAAGAAGGGAAAAAATTTAAAAGAAAAGAAAAAGGAGAAAGGAGAGGGGGTGGGTAGAAGCAACTATTGACAAAAAGAAGAGAGGCACAGAAAGAGGGCGACAGGAGCAATAGGTGTACAGTAGGGTACTTTGACCCAACCTTAAGAACCCCCAACCTCTGGGGGTGCCAGGTGGGGCTTAGGTCAGCAGCTCTTTGCCAGCCTGTTTGGACACAGTACCCCACCTCCACTAAGTAGAGAAGAAAGACAAAAATGCAATAAATCAAACCAAAACAAGCAACCCGAAAAATTTACAGGATAAAATTGGGGAAAAAAGCAATTAATAAGGGTAGAAACACTGGCAAAAATGAAGTTCTAATTGTTGAAAATGCAACAATGGAAAAGTATATTTAAATTAGAAAAATGAAAAAAGAAAAGAAAGCAGAAAAGAAAAATCTTTAAGGAAAATGTTGAAATTAAAAACAAAAGAACAATAACAAGAATGAAAAAACAAACAAACACACAAAAAACCAAAACAGCACAAAACAAAACAAAACCAAAAAACAAAGCAGTATATATATCTTGCTGAATATTGTCTGGGGAAGAGGTGATCTTCTGGGGTGAGATATGTTTATCACAATGTTCACACGGCTGTACAAAATGGAGACTAGAGGCCTCTAATGATTTCTCAAACCCCACAGGGTGGAGAGCCTAAATCCTTCTCAGCCTGCTTAAAAGGCACTTTAAATTGCTAACTTAGGCTAAGTAGAAGCTTTCCCAGGAAAGCACTTGTCACTGGGATCACTCCTTAAGTGGCTATCCACTTACCCAGTGTGCCAAAACCAGTCTCACCCTATGCCCCTGAGGGCTAAGGCTGCAAGACGTCTCCTTCCCCGCCTTTAGGCTGCTCAGTCACCAGATTACTTGCTCCCGCCCAGTGCTTGATCTGCGACCCTGAGGGTGGAGCTTGTGAGCGCAGTTCTCCCACAATGGCTCCACACAGCCCACAACCAAACACTGGTAGCTCTGTCTGGCTTGGTGGCCCAGTCTGGGGCCCTAGACAACACTCAAAGACCTCTCCACTCTTGCCCAAGTTCTCCCAAGGTAGTTCAACTGAGTGCCAAGTCCAAAAAAAAACCCAAACAGCTCACAGGTAAGGCCTTTCCTGTTTACAGTCTCACTGCTGCTGTACCTACAGCTGCCGGCAGGATTAGACCAAACAAACACACGCAACCACTTGCCAGATCTCCACTGCTTTTGCCTTCCTCAGGGGGTCTAGAAGTCTCATGCTATCTCCTTGTGTCCCCAAAGGGATGTTTCTGGGCAGATCCTGCCAGCCAGAGATGCCTGAAGTCTTCTCTCCCCATTTTCACCGTGCCCATTTGCAAGGAAGCTGTTACTCGGCCGCCATCTTGCTCCTTCTCCTCTCCACCAGTATTTTTTAAAAGCAATCAAATCATATATATGTAGGCAGTCCCCCAATTACAAACATCTTCACTTAAGCACAGTTCACACTTTACAAACAGAGGTTATTACAGCAGGTCCCAGAGTTACAAACATCTGCCGGATGTGTGCCTCATACTTACGAACAGAGGTTATTACAGGTAATAGGTAAATGTACCCTTTCCAACTTACATACAAATTCAACTTAAGAACAAACCTAGAAGAACAGAACCTATGTCATTTGTAATTGAAACATGTATATCTCTATCTCTTTATATCTATCATTGTTTATATTGATCCTTACTGTGCAATTATTGATGATAATACCAAAATTCCAATAAGGATCAGAGTTTTTTGAGATTCCATCTAAGTAGAGTCTTCTACTTAATAAAAGATGAATTAATATGGCCTGAGATTTAAAAAACTGTCTTCACTGAAGTAATCTTCCCTCCATCACACATTTTCCTCCACTAAAATATTTGTAAATAATTTATGTGTTAGTTCCCAATATTTTTCACTAATTCTTTTTTTTATGGAAGGAGAGAAGAATGTGTTTCTAGGCACATTTAGTTTTATTCAGTTGTCAAAATCTTCTAGTTTTTCTGTTATCCATCTGAATGACAAAAATAATATGCAATAATATATACTAAGCATCTCCAATTCCTTTTTACACTTATTAAAGAATAGTAGAAAATCCTGAGCAATTTTCTCTTTTGAAAATATCTCACACACTGTTTTTTGTATATCTGTAAATGACTTAGTATTACAGTATGGAAACTCTTTGAACTATGCTTGTTACTGTGCTTAGAACTGTGCTTGTATCTGAGAGTGTACTTAGATAAATACAAGGTAAACTATTAAACATATTTCTTTCTAGTGTATGCTATATCTTTTATTGCTATATAATTCAGGAAATTGTTTCTGATATGCTTTAGTTAAGACAATGTCTAGTGTTTTGGTATACTTTGGTGTACTTGTAACTTTGTAGAGAAACCTTATCTATAGAGTTCAGAGATGGTTTTACTCAGTGTATTTTCAACCTTAAATTAGCTTTCTCATTTAGTTGCAGTGTTTATAGAATAAAAGTTAAATGTGGCAGACTCTCCAGAGAAGGAAAATATTAAAATGCCTATAGAAAAATTGCAGTCTTATTGCCAAAGTTAGAACCTAAACTTTTATTGTGTTTTCAAATTAAGGTCAATATGAAATAAGCTCAAAAACATCATGAACAATCCAGTCCAATAATTTCAATATAAACCACCCATAAGTTTATACATATTCCTTGGTGATGAGATTGGAAAATTCTTAAAATGATTTAAAAGTCTGAGTTTGTCTTTCATCTTAGTTATAGATCATGAAACTTTTGAGAGCTGCAAAAATTTACTGCTCCTATCAATGTATCAATGAACATGTACTTTTATTATGTTTTTCCTTATTGGGTTGTTAGAAAAACAAAATAGTACATTTCCTGGTTAGTGGAGCTTCTTAGAGTTAACTTTGCAATACTCAAATTATCTTTATAATTACTATATTTTAAAAATAGTTCTTAGATGTCACATGTAGTTAAATTTATGGAGAGATGTCATCTGTCAAAGTCCAAATTTCTTTGCCCTACGTAGACTTTTCTTGTAACTATGAATACAAATTCTCTCTCTCTCTTTTTTTTTTTTTTTGGTAGAGATAGAGTCTCACTTTATCACCCTCGGTAGAGTGCTGTGGCATCACAGCTCACAGCAACCTCCAACTCCTGGGCTTAGGTGATTCTCTTGTCTCAGCCTCCCGAGTAGCTGGGACTATAGGTGCCCACCACAACATCCGACTATTTTTTTGTTGCAGTTTGGCCGGGGCCAGGTTTGAACCCACCACCCTCGGTATATGGGGCCAGCGCCCTACCCCACTGAGCCATAGGTGCTGCCCAATACACATTCTCTTTTTAAAATTCAGTGTATGTATTGCCAGAAATAAATGCTTTAGAACTCACTCTTTGTGTTATGAGAGTTAATGTCCCTTCTTTATTGAGATCAAAAGTTCATCAAAATCCAAGCACATTTTCAATATATCCCCTAAGAATGTCTTTCCTGTGCCACTGTAATTGTAGATAAATTTCAAATACTCTGTACAAGGGCGAAATTTGTTTCTTTCCATTTTCCTTTTCTGTTTGTGAGTCTTGTTTCTGTCTCCCCAAAACTTCTTCTGAAGTGTAGTTTTAGTAACTTTTTCTCAAGTCTAGTTTCAGTAACCAGCCCTCCTGTTGACATTATTGTTTATGTTATGTTCATAGGATGCAACTATCTGACAGTACACTGAAGCTTTAAAAAATGCAGGAGAGTGTCAGAAAGAGAAGAAAGATAAAAGGGAGCAGAATTTGAAAAAGTAATGACTGTAAGTTATTTTCCCTAATTAATGTCAGATACTGAGCACAAGCTCAGAAAATTCAAAGAGCACCAAGAAGAGAAGGGAGGGAGAATGGCAGGGAGGGAGAGAATAAGGAAGGAAGGAAAAGAAGGAAGGTCCAAAGAAACTACACCTAGGCACATCATTTTCAAACTTCCAGAAAAACAAAAATAAAGGGAAAAAAATCTGAAAAGGAGCCAGAGGGAAAAACACCTTACCTATAGAAGAACAAAGAAAAGAATCACATATATCTTTGCCTCATAAGCCATGTGAGCAACTGAAGAGTAAAACAATTAAAATGCCAATGGATAAAACCATGAAGTTAGAAGTATAGAAATCTATACCTGTGAAACTATCCTTCTAAACTGAAAGAGAAATGAAGATTTATCCAGATTCCCCCCACCCCCCGAAGGAAAAAAACCCTGAGAGAATTCGTTGCCAGTAAACAAGTAAACATGCCTTATAGGAAATGTTAAAGGGAATTCTTCCCAGATAAGAAAAAATGAGGTAACTAATAATTCCAGATTTACATAAAGAAAACTGTAGAAATGAGTAAGTGTAGATACAATATTTGTCTTTCCTCATTTTTTAATAGATACTGGTTTGTTCAAAACTTTAACAGTAATTCCATAATGTATGGTATGTACACTCAGTCTGACAATTATGCCACTATGTACTTATGCTGTCAGCACTGAACAAACAGCTTGGTAATGTTCTTAAAACCTTGGTGTATCAGTATCTTACAGCTGTATTTGTCTTAGTTTATGATGGTATCTTGCTGAATGGCTTTCATTATTGTGCATGTTTTTTGTGTGCTGTTGTGAGAGTGTTGGAGCTTAAATTAGAGCAACAAAGATTTGTAAATTTGTTGTTGAAATTGGCAAGATGGAAGTGAAATCAGGGACATGTTTGTCCAACTTTATGGGGATGATTCCACAAACAAAAGGGAGTGAACAAATGGATTATACACTTTTCTGAGGGGAGAAGAGTGTCACTGATGAAGACAGGTAGTGGTGGCAAATACTGAGCACAGCTGATGAAAGCATTCCAGAAATCAGTTGAATTGTGTGTCAAAACTCTCAGCTAATGATGAGAAGCACAACAGATGAAGTAAACATCAATGGAGAAATAGGAAAATCCTGATTGAAATTCTTGGCCCACAACTCATGGCTCTTGCATCACAACAATGCACCAGTTCACACGGCACTGTCTGTGAGGGTGAGGGAGTTTTTCGCCATTAAACAAATAATTATATTGGAACACTCTCCCTACTCACCTGATCTGGCCTTCAATGACTTTTTTCTTCTTGTGAAGATAAAGGAAGTATTAAAAGGAAGACATTTTGATGAAATTCAGGACATCAAGTGTAATAATAAAATGACAACTTTTAAGCCAATTCCAGAAAAAGAGTTCCATTGCTTTGAAGGGTGGACTAGGCACTGGTATCAGTACCTAATCTTCCCATGGGGAATACTGTGAGGATAACTGTACTGATACTAAGCTGTGAGGTATGCAGCACTTTTTCTAGGATAAGTTTGCAAACTTAATATGTAGGCTTATTTGTGCTTATATACAGGTGAAATTAAGGACAACAAAGGTTTTAGAAGAAGGAATTAGGATTATTTTATTATGAAGTATTTGCATGACCCATAAATTGATAGATTTTTATTTAAAGTTAGACATAGATTAGTTACAAATATATATCAAATTCTGGGGAGACAAATTTAAAAGTGTAAAAAGGAAGTGTGTTTTGTATGTTAAAAAGGAGCAAAATAGGATTATATGAAATGCTGAATAAAAACCACAAATCCAAAAAAGAGAAAGATAAAATAGAAACAGAAGCACGAGAGTAACAACAGGAAGCGATAATAATTATGGTGGATGTAAATTCCAGCAATACCAGTTATCTCCCCAAATGTCATTGGTCTCAATGCATCACTTAAAAGAAATTGTTAGATCGATCAAAACCAAGATTAAACTATACGTTTACAAGAAACATGCTTTATAGATGCATGAAGATTGATTGTGAGTGGATGGAGAAAGATGTGCCATGCTAACACTGATGGAAAGATAGCAGGAGTAGTGATGTGAATTTCAGAAACATTAGGGATAAGAGGGGCATTACATGGTGATAAAAGGGCCACCTTTCCAAACACCTAACAGTCTGTAACTTGTGTGTACATAGCTAGCGAGCAAATAATAAATACATGAGGCAAAAATTCAGACAACTGCAAGGAAAAATAGATTAATCCCCTCTTCCACTGGGAGACAACATCTGTCTCTCAGAAATGGATAAATCCAACAGGCAGGGAACAAGTAAGGACACAGTTGGGCTCATCATTCCGTTGGATGTAATTAATATCTGTAGATTTCATCATCCAATAATAACAACAACAAAAACATTCTTCTCATGCTCATCAAGACTTAGTATATGCCAGAGATGAGCCATTAAAATAACCTGAACAAATTTAAAGGAACAGACATTGAGTATGTAATATCTGGTCTCTGACCACAGTGGAATTAAACTTGAAACCTGTAACAGAAATATAGCTGGAATTCCCCACATATTGAGACATTAAACAGCACATTTCTTATCCTATTGTCAAGGATAATAGATCAAGAAAAATTTTCAATGTATGGATTAAATGAAACTTAAAACCCAACTTAGCAAAAATTGTGATGTGCAGTGAAAGCAGGGCTCACAGGGAATTGCACAGCACCAAATGTGTATGTTAGAAAAGAGGGAAAATCTAAAGTTAATATCCTGAGCTTTTAGTATAGTGAACTAGAAAGCGAAAAGCAAATTAAATGCAAAGTAAGAAGGACAAACAACAATTAGAAGAAAAATTGATTAAATTGAATAAAAGAAATCCATGGTGAAAGACACAAATCCAACTACTGGTTCATTGAAAAGATCATTAAACTTGACATGCCAATAGGTAGGCAAACTAAGAGAAAAAGAGAGAAGCACAGTCACTGATATCAAAAGTGAGAGAGTCAGTGTGACTACATGCTACACAGACTTTAACAGGATTTAAAGAAATATTAGGAACAAGAACAATGTGCCCTGAAATTACATAACTTAGATGAAATTGATGAATTCTTGAATAGATATAACCTGCTGAAACTCGCACACACTGAAATAGAAAGTTTGAATAGAAAGAAATTGAATTGACAACCTGCCAGAACAAAAAGCACCCAACTCAGATGGGTTCACTGGTGAATTCAAACAAATATTTAAAGAGGACATTATACATATTATCTGCTGTCTCTTTTAGAAGAAAGGAGAATCAGAGCAAGTAATTTCTAATCCATCCAAAACCGCCACCCTGACACCAGACTAAGACATTACAATACAAGATTATAGACCAGTATCTTTCATAACATAGATGCAAAAATTTTCAACAGAATTTTAGAAGATGGAAGCCAGCAATGTGTAGACAAGAATTATGTACTAAAAATAAGTGAGATTTGAAACCACATCAAGGGTTTACAGAAGAAAATAAAATCAAATATCACAAGTAATAATCAATAGATGCAGAAAAAGCATTTGACGAATGTCAGCACTTATTTGTAATAAAAGCTAGGTCAACTCCCTCAACTTGATAAAGAACGTCTACAAAAAATATACAGCTCACATCATATATACTATGAGATATGCTAAGCTTCAGTAAGAAAAGCAAGAATGTCCCTTTTCACCACTGCTCTTCAATATTTTAACAAAAGTCCTAGTTGCAGGATACAGGGTTGTCACACACATACACACACAAGTCAGTTACCTTCCTATGTATCAGAAATGAACAAAGGGAATTTGAAGTTAAAAAGACAACATCATATATTAGTATCCCTCAAAGTGAATACTTACATATGAATTTAACTCAATATGTACAATATTTATCTGAGAATAGCAAAAAACTGTATTGAAAGAAACTAAAGAAGAAATAAATGGAGAGATGTTCCCTGTTCACGGATAGACTCAGTATTACCAAGGCGTCCTCACAGAACCTGCACGTGGATTGTTTTAGCAACTTTGTTCACATTTGCCAAAACTTGGAAGCAACCAAAACGCCCTTCAGTCAGTGAATGGATAAATAAATTGTGTTCTGTTCAGACAATGCAGTATTATTCGGCACTAACGGAGAATGATCTATCAAGCCATAAAAAGATGCTGAGGAACCTTAAATGAATATTACGAGGTGAAAGCAGCTAATTGGAAAAGGCTACCTACTATCTGATCCCAGCCACGTGACACCCTGTAAAAGGCAAAACTGGTGGGGGCAGTGAAAGCATCACACACTCCATAACATATGCATTTGATTTGGATCTCATGGGTGTTGTAACTGTTGCCACTTGTAAGAAAACTCGGACCCCCACTTCAGGTTCAAATCAGAGGTGATTTAATTACACTTTCCCAGGGGGCCGCTGCTAGAAGAGGCAAGTGGCCCCGAAGAAAAAAGTAGACAGCCTTTTGTACTCTTTTTCATTGCTTTGTGGCAAGTCAAGCGAAAACAGAAGCAAAACGTGGCGGTTAGCTGGGGGCAGGGTTACAGTCAGATAGTTGGCTCGGGGGGCTACTGTGTGGTGGCTCAGGGGGGTTGCATGGCGGTTGGCACAGGGTGAGCTTGGAAGGCTCAGTAGCTTGGGAAACTCAGTAACCTGGGAAACTTCGCTGGAGTAAGTTTTCACTATTGTGCAGCCATGGCTGGGAGTCAGGGAACTCGGAGAACTTCCTCGTCAGAAACCTGTTCTCAGAATTAACCCAAGGAGGGTGGCGTTGGGTTGGAGACATGTGGGAAACAAGGTTGAGACAGGCTGAGACAGACTCAGGTCTTTTGGGGGGCTGTTTGCTTACAACAAGGTTAAGAACATCATTAGTGAACGCCTATGCTGTTTGTTGTTTTATTCCTTTATTGGCGTGTACCATAAGCAATAGTCACAGCCAGTTCTCCTCATCTGTTCACTTCCCATCTGTGGAACAGATGTGGACAGATAATAAAAAGAAACACGTGTGGATGGAGGCCCCTGATGGAAAGGCCATGGGTAGAAATGGCTGGCTGAGGGGGGTGAGCAGCTGACAATCTGGGTTTCTGCTAAGGGTCCTAGAACCGATTCCCATCTGTTGTTTTGGGATATTTCTTACTATACTTTACATACCTAATAGACGGCCTGAATAAAAGTCCAATAGGCAGAGAAAAGGAATTTTTAGTATGCTTTTATCTCATTCAAAGACAAGCAGTTGAATTTATTGTTTAATGCAATGCTTATTATTGAAGTTATGTTTTAGTTATATTAAATTTATAATTTACATTTACCTTCTTTTTTGAATGTAGTTATTTTTATTCCAGAAATTAATTTATATATTTATGAGTGCAAAGTGATGTTTCCAAGCTTGTATGCGTAATATAATGATCAAAGTAGGGTAAATGCCTTATCCATCACTTTAAACATTTATCATTTCCTTGTATTGACAATATTCAAAATCTTCCCTTCTGGCTACCTTGAAACGTACCTTACATTGTTCTTTGCTACAGCAACTTCCTCTGTAATACAACACCAAAACTTAGTTTCATTTCTTCATTGACAGTAATTTTGCTACCTTTTAGAGCATTTCCATAGCATTTTTCATATACACTATTCCTTTAACCCTCACAAAAGAAATCTTACAAAGTTTGTAGGGAGAGTAAAACTATTGCTACTTCTGACACATGAAGGACCTGAGAAAAAATTTAGGTTATGATTTGCCTAGATACACACATAGCGATGAAGGCAATTGAGGTTAGATTTCAGATCTTCTATTAGAGATCCTAGTTCTGTGTTCTTTGTGTAGATTTTGAAAATCTACTACGCTTAATAATAATGGCTTATAGTTAAAGAATAATTTTTGAGTGCAAAAATTAATAGCTGCTATTTGTTTAACACTTGCAGCTTACCATGAGTGAGCATCTAGATACTTGACCACATTTATATCACTTTTGTTTCTGTTACAAAAGAAGGATCATGGCTATCCACTGAGGGTAAATAATTTTCTCGTGATCACACAGCTGTTCAAAGTAAGAATCAGAATTCACATCTTTCATTTTATTACAAGTTCTGAACATTCTTCATCTTCTATGACTGAATTTTAAGGCAGGAAGCCCAGCCAATTCCATGACCTTCATTTCACCTTCAAGTTAGACCTCATAAGGAAGCTGCTAGGAAGATAACTGCATTCTTTCCACTCGCTGTGACTTTGTAAAGATCTTTTATTCAACTCATCGGACTTCTAATTTTTGGTCTCTATAAAGAAGATTTTGAAGAAAATTATTTCTAGCCTCCAGGTTTTATCTCCCAAGTATTCTACAAGTTCTTTGAATGAGATATGAAAAATTACATCTTGGAATATAACCGATGACAGGTTTTGACACTTAACTCTGCCAATAGTTTACGTTCTTCTTTTTTTTTTTTTTTTGCAGTTTTTGGCTGGGGCTGGGTTTGAACCTGCCACTTCAGGCATATGGGGCCAGTGCCCTACTTCTTTGAGCCACAGGCACCGCCCTACATTCATTTTTTTTTTTTTTTTCAAAAGAGGAATGATTTGTCCTTATAGAAGAATGAATTTAACTTGAGGAGAAATTTGCAGAAGCCATATTTTAGAGTAATATGTTGAGGAAATCTTTGTTAGCATCATACTTTAGTAAATGTGTTTTAAAGTTCATTGTCATAATGCATATGGCTAGTTAAATATTAGTTAATATGTATCATGTCTCTAATATTTTTCATAAATTCTACTTTAATGATAACTGTACTATAGGCATTTAGAAGAATTGAGCTTGTGGCCCCTAACTTCACAGTCACTTAATTGGAAAGGTAAGGGGCTTGCCCAAAGTTATATTAATTAACTGTAATGCTAACCATTTTATTACACAGTCCATCCAGAAGCAGACCTCAGGCCATTTGTCACTGAGTGCTTTGAGCATTGTTTTTTAATAAATGGAGGTAGGAACTTATGCATGCAGTTCTGTCCTATACTCATTTTATTTTATTGTTAATTAATTAATGTATTTATTTATTTATTTATTTTGAGGCAAAGTCTCACTCTAGTGCCCCAGGTAGAGTGCTATGGCGTCATAGCTCACAGCAACCTCAAATTCCTGGCTCAAGTGATTCTCTTGTGTCAGCCTCACCAGTAGCTGGGCCTTAGGTGCTGGCCACAGTTCACGGCAAGTTTTTCTATTTTTCAGTAAAGACGGTCTCATGCTTGAACTGCTGAGCTCAAGAGATTCTCCCGCCTTGGCCTCCTAGAGTGCTAGGATTACAGGCATGACCTCCCACGCCCGACCTATTATTTTAGACTGAAAACATTAGAAGAAGATAGAGATTAATGGTGTATGTATGCAAACACAGATATACAATCTGCTAAAGGATAATTATAGAAATGAAGGTTTTACTGGAATTAGACTCTAATTATTAGATTTAGGTACTGTAAGGCAAAGTCAGCGTTGTGGATTGAATTACATCCCCCCAAAAGATATACTGAAGTTCTAACCTCCACCCCCCAATACTTTTGATTGTGGCCTCAATTTTAAATTAAGGTTATGGAAATAATCAAGTTGTTGATGACGTTATTAGCTGGGCCCTAAGCTAACATGACTAGTCTCCCATGTAGGAGGAGGAGGGCAGGCACGGAGAGGAACACCGTGTCTAGGTGCTGGAAGAGTGGGAGTTATGCCAGCACAGACGCGGAACAGGGAGAATTGACGGCAGCCCCCAGGATGTAAGGGAGAATCATGGACTAGAATGTTCCTCGGAGGCCCTTAGGAAGCACCGAGCCATGGGTGCCTTGATTTCAGAACTCTGCTCTGTGAATGCTAGAGAACAGAGTTCTGGTTTTATCAGGCCCACACAGTTTGCAGTGTTTTGCTGTGGCAATCCTGGGAAACTGACAAGTCATTGCTGTTACGATGAGGCTTCAGTAATTCCTATAATTACGAATCGTGTCCCATCACATAAACGCAAGAGATGATACAGAAAGAAACATAGACCAATGGCTAACTTTGATCTAAACATTAAAAACCATATAATTTAATTGTAACTTTTAATAGAAGTGTTTTTAATTTTGTAATATTTATATAAAGAGCATCTCTGTGTTGGATAATGTGCTTACTTAAGCAGCATCTTTTTTTCTGACTTTGGCACCCTGATTTTCTTTTGGAAAAAAAGAATTCACCTCTGCTCTTAGATTACAACATCTACGGGGGTCAGTGTCACCCCTAAACCAGGGTGGGGTCGTGTGACCCAGATCTGACCATGTACAGCCTCCCTGCCCCTGTTCTCAGCAGTTTTGAGATGAGAACCATAGCCCAGACCAAACCATTCAGATTTTGAGATGTGCAGAGGGGATTTAGAGGGCAGAGGATCTTCCTTTTTTTTCAGGTTTAGCTAGAAAATAGGACATTTGTAGATAATCAAAGCTACTTTTGCTGGAACACCAGACATGGGAGTGCAGTGTGACGAGATAAGTTTAGCATCTGTGCCCAGCATCTGACTGTATCTGAAAGGAGCTGGAATCACAGATTCTTTTAACTTTTCTTGTCTTTCTTTGGGTTAGCCAGTTTTAATCAGTCTCTCTTATGTCCAACTGAAAATTCCCAACAATATAGAAACCGAGTGAGAAATCCTGAAGTGTTTATAGTTGAGTGAATGGAGTTTGAGGCATAGGAGATTCCCGAGCCTTACACAGTTGTGACAGGTTGGTGTCGCGTTTTATGACAGTGCAGAGGCTTTTCTGTGGCCAGTGGCCTCTGGGGTCTCACAGCTGCTAGATAGTCATCTTTCTCCTGAAAATTCCATACATTCATAGCATAGGGAATTGCGTGTTCTCCCAGTCTTTGTTTTTCTCTGACTGGCTTTGTCTTCTTATTAATAGCTTAAAAACAAAAATGAGTAAAAATAAAGATGTAAACAGTCTTTGGCCTTCCTGAACTCGTGTAAAATTTCACTTTATCTAATTAGATCTGGAGACAAATTCAGGAAAATACTGCATATAATTAAGTTATTTCAAATTAAGTGGTTGATATAAAACAGATTTTCTTCAAAGGTCAAAGCCACTTGCTCTGAAGTGGCTCAGGCGAGGTGTTCTCAGTGGCACGTCCATCTTCAGTGACTTCTTCGATTCTCCCTTCGGCTCCAGTGGTGAGGAAGAGCATAGGTACCTCCGTGAGCGCTGAGCTCCTGTGCTGTGCACAGGGAGGCCAGGCCCTGAAAGCGGTGAGCTCATCTAGACAGTCATTTTGGAGACTCCCTGAGACATTTCAAAAAAATCCTTTTTTTTTTTTTTTTTGAGACAGAGCCTCAAGTTGTCACCCTGGATAGAGTGCCATGGCATCACGGCTCACAGCAACCTCCAATTCCTGGGCTCAGGCGAGTCTCTTACCTCTGCCTCCCAAGTAGCTGGGACTACAGGCGCCCGCCACAAGGCCCAGCCACTTTTTGGTTGCAGCCGTCATTGTTGTTTGGCGGGCCCGGGCTGGATTTGAACCTGCCAGCTCAGGTGTTCGTGGCTGGTGCCTTAGCCCATTGAGCCACAGGCGCTGAGCCTCAAAAAAATTCTTTAAGAAATGTGGACAGTGATACTGTAAAATCTTGGATATAGATAGTTTAAATAAAGAACAAGCAAATATCCCTACATTCTCTCCTACTCTGAGGACAGCAAAGTTGACTCCGTGCAGAGACAGCTAAGCAGCCATGGGTCTCACACTCTTAACTCTTCATTTCTTTTGCAAAAGAATACATAATTCATAAGCCTAAATCCTCCAGCTGCTTTGACATTCGATAATGGTCAAGATCTGTTAGGCATTAGGAATAAAATGGGGAACTCGATAGAAAAATCTCACTCAGGGAGAAACAGACATTCGTTGTGATCTCTGAGACTCTCCAAAAATGTTATGTTGTAGAAATATCGTCTTCTATAAATGGGTAACTACATCAATAGGAAGATTTTTATTTAAAATTTTTTGAGGTCATAGGGCCTCTATCTCTCAAATCCATATAAATATTAAAAAAAATTAAAACCACAAAAATCTAGCAAGTCATTGACTTCTATTAGGATATAGAATCACATGAACAATATGTGATGTAATAACTTTGATTAGCTATCGGTGATTTTTCATTGCGGTCAGCAAAGCAATAAAATGGCGTCTACAATCTAAGAGTAGATCACTGTATTTGAAAGTTGTGACATGAGGGTGGAGCAAGATGGCGGCCGAATAACAGCTTCCTTGCAACTGGGCATGGTGAGACTGGGGAGAGAGGACTTCAGGCATCTCTGGCAGGCGGGTTCTGCCCAGAAACTTCCCTTTGGGGACACAGGGAGACAGCATGAGACTTCTGGACACCCTGAGGAAGGCAAAAGTGGCAGAGAT
>CAUYRH010046370.1:0-16703 GCA_963574655.1 Perodicticus potto
AGGGTCCTCTCCATGGTGACTCAGCCCTTAGGAATTTGTAACTTCCTGGAACTTGGAAATTTCCAAGTTCTGTGAAATCCTGTAGTTCTGCGGGGGCTGGACTAGCATCTCCCACTTGATTCAAACTGGCCAATGAGAAGGGTACCTGTGGGGTGGAACTTCTTGACTGTATAAAAAAAGAGAAGATCAAGCTAGACAGGGAGCGCGGCCATTTGGAATTCTTCTATGCCGTAAGCTCCCAGCTGGTGAATAAAGCCCTTCCTCTTATAAAAAAAAAAAAAAAAAAAAATTCCATTGTGTAAGTATACCACATTTTGTTTATCCATTCATTTATTGATATCAGGACCTTTTGGCTATTGTAAATAACACTGCTACAAAGTTCCTGCTTTCAATTAGTTTGGTAAATACCTAGCAGTGGAAGAACTAGATCATATGATAAGTAAATGTTTATCATTTTAAGGAACCACTAAATTTTTTAATATAGCAACTGTACCATTTCATGTTCTTACCAGCAATGCACTAGGTTTCTAATTTCTTCACATCCTCAACACTTATTTCTTTTTCTGTTTACTTTTTTTTTTTTTTTAAACAATGGCAGCCATACTACTGGGTGTGAAGTTGTACCTCACATGGTTTTTAGTTTTGTTTTGATATTTTGAGGCAGGGTCTCACTAGGTCATCTAGGTTGGTCTTGATCTCCTGGACTCAAGCAACCCTCCTCCTTCAGCCTCCCGAGTAGCTGAGACTAGAAATGCCCTACGTGTTGAGCTTCATGTGGTTTTGATTTGTATTTGCCTAATAAATAATGATGTTGAACATTTTTTCATGTGCTTATTGGACATTTGTAGATTTTTGGAGAAATGTCTATTCATATTAAAATTGGGTTGTTTGCTTCTTTGTTGTTGTTGAGCTATAAGAGTTCGTAGTATATTCTGGATATTAATGCTTTATCACATATATGATCTGTAAATTTCTTTTCATTCTGTGGGTTATCCTCTCCCTCTTTGATAATACCATTTTTTTTTTTTTGAGACAGTCTCACTATGTTGCCCTCGGTAGAGTGCTGTGGTGTCACAGCTCACAGCAACCTCAAACTCTTGGGCTTAAGCGATTCTCTGGCCTCAGCCTCCCAAGTAACTGGGACTATAGACACCTGCCCCATGCTCGGCTATTTTTAGAGACAAGGTCTTGCTCTGGCTCAGGCTGGTCTCAAACTCAAAATCCATCTATGTCAGCCTCCCAGAGTGCTGGGATTACAGACATGAGTCACCACGCCTGGCCACTTTTTCTTTCTTTTTTAAAAATGTTTTCATTTTTTGAGACAGATAAGAGTGCTGTGGCATCATAGCTCACAAGAGCCTCAGTCTCCTCAGTTTAAGCCATCCTCTGTTCTCATCCTCCCTGCTACTTGGGAGTACAAACTAAACTAGCCTACCACCACTCCAGGCTAGTTTTTCTTTTTTTCTTTTTTTGAGACAGAGTCTCATTACATTGCCATCTGTAGAGTACTGTGAAATCACACTTCACAGCAACCCCAAACTCTTGGGCTTAAGCGATTCTCTTGCCTCAGCCTCCCAAGCAGCTGGGGCTACAGGTGCCTGCCACAAGGCCTGGCTATTTTTTTGTTGCAGTTGTCATTGTTGTTTAGCAGGCCTGGGCTGGGTCAAACCTCGGTGTATGGGGCTGGCACCCTACTCACTGAGCTACAGGTGCCAAGCCCAGGCTAGTTTTTCTATTTTTATTAGAGATGGGGTCTTACTCTTGCTCAGGGGTCCTCTTCAAGACAGGAATGATAGCAGAGGACACTAGGAGAGAGACACAAGGGAGGAATCATCGAATACAAGCATAGTACTCTGTGATCCTGGTGATGTGGCTCACACCTAAACTCTGAGAGGCCAAGGTTGGTGGATTGCTTGAGATCAGGAGTTCAAGACCAGCCTGAGCAAGAGCAACCACAACAACAACAAAAAAACAATATCAGTCTTAGGAAAGATTTTATGAAGAAGACTCCAAAGGCAATCGCAGCAACAACAAAAATAAATAAATGGGACATGATTAAGTTAAAAAGTTTATGTATGGCTAAGGACACAATTAACAAAGCAAAGAGACAACCTTCAGAATGGGAGACGACATTTGCATGCCACAAATCCAACACAGGACTGGTAACCAAAATCTACTAAGAACTCAAGCACATCAACAAAAAAAGAACAAACAACCCCACTAAAAACAGCATCTTTGGGGGGCGCCTGTTGCTCAGTGGTTAGGGAGCTGACCACATGCTCCAAGGCTGGTGACTTTGAACCTGGCCCAGGCCTGCTAAAAAAAAAGATTACCTGGGCATTGTGGTGGGCGCCTGTAATCCAAGCTACTAGGGAGGCTGAGGCAAGAGAACTGCTGGAGCCCAAGAGTTTGAAGTTGCTGTGAGCTATGACACCACGGCACTCTACTGAGGGTGATTAAGTGAAACTCTATCTTAATAAAAATAAATAAATAAATAAAATAAATTAAAACAGCATCTTATGAGGACAGACGAATGGGCAAAAAACTCATGAAAAAAATGCTTATTATATCCAATTATTGAAGAAATGAAAATTAAAAACTACTTTGAGATATCACCTAATCCAGAGGTTCTCAACCTATGGGTCACAACCTCTTTGGGGGCCGAATGACCCTTTCTCAGGGGTTGCCTAAGACCATCGGAAAACACTTATTTTGCACACATGAAGTAACAACAAAAATAATTTTATGGTTGGGGGTCACCAGAACATGAGGAACTGTATTAAAGGGCCGCAGCATTAGGAAGGTTGAGAACCACTGACCTAATTCCTGTGAGAATGTCCCACATCACAACATTCAAAAGCAACAGATGCTGGCATGGGTGCAGAGAGAAGGGAACACTCCTGCACTGTTGGTGGGACTGCAGACTGGTCCAACCTTTATGGAAAGAATTGATCAGTGTGCTCCCACTTAATGGGCACAATATAAGGTATATGGCACACCTTCTGGATGCAGGACACAACTACAGGAGGGACTCTACCTAACAAATGCAAACATTGTTAACTAGTTGTTTGTACCCTCATGTTAACCTGAAAAAAGAGAGAGAGAGAGAAAGTATGGAGAGTCCCCAAAGAACTAAAAGTAGACACTTTCATTTGATCTTGCAATCCCATTACTAGGTATACACCCAAAAGAAAAAAAGTCACTTTACCACAGGGACATGTGCACTTGAAGATTTATAGCAGCCCAATTTGCAATTGCAAAGATGTGGAAACAACCCAAGTGCCCTTCAACACGTGAATGGATTAATATACTGTGGTATATGTACACTATGGAATACTATTCAGCCATAAAAAGATAGAGGTTATGTATCCTTTGTAATCACTTGGATGGATTTGGAGAACACTCTCCTAAGTAAAGTATCCCAGGAATGGAAAAACAAGCATCCCATCCCAATACTGAATGGAAATTTGTAGATTAACAACATGTTCACGTGAGGGAAAAACTCTATTAAATTGAAGAAGTGGGGGGCTTCTACTCAGCAGGAACAATGTGCAGGTGTATGGCACACTTCCTGGGTGAAGGACACAGCTACAACTTGAACCGGTCCACCTGCCTCAGCCTCCCAGAGTGCTAGGATTACAGGTGTGAACCATTATGCCCAGCCTGTGGAAAAGCTTTCTTAGGCAAAATGCAACACCTAAAAGCCATAAAAGAAATGTTTGAGGAATATTTGATTAAATAATAATTTAAAATTTCTGTATGGAAAAAGGCAGCATAAATAAAATTAGGCCAGGAGTGGCAACTCATGTCTGTAATCTCAGAAGTTGGGGAGGTCAAAGTGGGAGGATCCCTTGAAGACAGGAGTTTTTACGGTGAGCTATGATCATGCCACTACATTCCAGCCTGGGTGACAGAGAGAGACCCTGCCTCTTAAAAAAACAAAGCTAAAATACAGAGGGTAAGAAAAAAATGTATATTTATTTTCAGAAGGATAAAAACTATATTAGTATTAAAATTATAATACGCAATATAAACTAACAAAATATAAGTCACACTTGATTTCTGCAATTACAAGAGATATGCCTGTGGCTCAGCGAGTAGGGCGCCGGCCCCATATACCGAGGGTGGTGGGTTCAAACCCGGCCCCGGCTGAACTGCATCAAAAATTAGCTGGGCGTTGTGGCAGGCGCCTGTAATCCCAGCTACCTGGGAGGCTGAGGCCAGAGAATTGCTCAAGCCTAAGAGGTGGAGGTTGCTGTGAGCTGTGACTCCACAGCACTCTACGGAGGGCGACAGAGTGACACTCTGTCTCTACAAAAAAAAAAAAAAACAAGAGATACTCAAAATATATAATACATAGATAACATCTCTTATCATGTATATACATTTTTTTGCCACTCCTGGTATATATAAATTTAGCAGTTATATATAGGATTGGGAGAGGAACTAAAGTAATGGAGGAGGACTTCAAGGATTTCCTCTGTACTTCTGTATTATTGAACCATTTATATCCCATATTCTTGCATAATTAAAAAGGTACACCAATTACTACCCTTTCTCCTCCAACAAAAGAAAGTAAAACCCTAATTCTCTTTGTCCATGAAGTCTACTTTTTTTTTCCACAATAGTCTTTGAGTTTTTCTTTCATCTCTATTCTTATGGCTAGAACATTTCTGCTAGTTTGTGCTCAGTTGACTGATGTAGACTTCTGATACAGCTCCTACCTTTCTTTATTCCAGTCCCATAGTACAATGCCAGCTTACTTTTCCTAAGATCAGGTTTACTTCTATCACCTGTCTGTCCACAAATCTATTTTCTTTATTCCCTCAAATGTTCAGAGGGATGTGAACAATGAATGTCCCATGGAAAAGAATTCTGTGGTCTGGTGAATCTGGGAAATGCTGTGTTCAACAAAGTTAAAAAGATTTCATCATTCTAATAGAGGTTAGGAGATTAAAAAAAAAGATTTCTTCAGAGGAGAATACAGTATCTAAAAACTTAAAAAATGCCAGTGTGCCAAGGGAATATTTAATAGGGGGAGACAGTGTGCAGTTCTTAATTTGTGAGACCATGCAACCCTTCTTTTAAAGAATAGTACTGTCCTTTTCAGAACCCAAATGAGAACAATGATTTATGGGGGAATTGCTCAGAATTCTTTTGGCATTAACGGGCTTTGCTCATTATGTTTCCATCATATTTCTCCCACTTCCCAAAATGAATTTCCTTCCTTGCTTCTTCCTTCCGGGGTCAGTGCTAGTTCCTCCTTCTCCGCAGAGTTCTTCCTAATTCAGTTTCTGAACTGCTGCACCTGCCACCAGAACTCTCATCAGTTACTCTTTCTGAACTGTCATTATTGACAGTTTCTTGGGACTCTCTTGTCTATACAATCTGAGTAAGCACTAGAACTGTCTGATAAATAATCTGTAGTGGCACATAACAGATGTTCTACAAATATTTGGCTGCTTCAGTAATGTCACACATCTCTCCCAACTCTGATGCTTACCACATGCACAGGCCAGTATCTAGATTATCTATCTACCTTAGATAAAGCTCTTGTCACTTTATACCGGCAGAGAAAGTACTGAAAATGGCACTATATTTCTATTGCTGCTGGAACAACTTGCCACAAACTTGCTGACTTAAAACAACACAAATTTATCATTTATAGTTCTGTAGGTTGGAAGTCTGTTAAGGGTCTCACTGGGCTAAAATTAAGGTGTCTGTAGAGTTGCATTCCTTCTCAGGGCCTTATGGAAGAATCCATTTTCATGCCTTTCCTTCCTTCTAGAAGCCTCTGGATTCCTAGCTCCTGGCCAAGAGCTCTTCCATCTTCAAAGCTAGTAAGTGCTGGTTACGGTGTTCTCACATCACCTCACTTTGACTTTTTCTGCCTCCCTTTTCCACTTTTAAGGACATTTATGACAACTGTTGGGACTAAAGCAACTCTATCTTGGATGCTAACCTCCCATATTGACTTCTAATTAACCCCAGTTCTGGAACTGCCTCTAAGGCAGTGGTTCTCAACCTTCCTAATGCCACAATCCTTTAATACAGTTCCTGTGGGTCACGACCACAGGTTGACAACAGCTGCTTTAAGGTGACATGATAAATCTTGCCCTTAAGCAAATTCCTTCTGAAGCATGCATACTCTTTCTTTATGGTAAATAAAATCTGGGAGTAATGAAATGTCCACTTAAGATAGGGCTTTTGTTAGGTCTCTGTTAAATGTTTCTTTCTGAGAAACTAGATTTGTCAACTTCTTTAGCCTCTCAACTCCCTGGAGCCTTTTGGGTCTATGTTTACATAGACCTACACACTGCAGACCACCACCACCCAGCCCCCCAAGATAATCTAGAAAAATATCTTTATTTTAACATCAGTTAATTAGCCTTAATTCTCTAGAATTGAGAAATGGACATCTTTGGGAGCCATCAGGGAACTGTTGGCCAAAAGTCTAAATTGAGAATTTGCACACAGGTGGTAGCTGTGTAATCGGGTAAAAGCCTTCTGGAATTTGTATCTTGAAGAGATACAAATTTTACAGAGGGTTCCTGCTACATGCTGTTCACCAAATCACTTGAATTTTACTATCCACGATCTGTTAAAATAGAAATTGCCATCCTTTGTTCTGCGTGTTAATGAAATAATTATGTAAACAGGCTTAGCTTAGAGGCCTACAAATAGGATTCAAGTTGTTGATGAATCTTGATGAGGAAGGTGGGCGAAGCTCTTTGAATGTCAATTGGTATTAATGTGAGACATTCTGGGTAGAAGGAAAGAGAAGCATTTGTCCTAGAATGAAGCTGGAGATAGAAAGTTCCAGCAAAGGGACTGGTTTCACTGAAGCTTCTCAATTAAGGTTTGAGTAAGAGGAACCAGGCTGAAATAGGCAAAAAAGTGAAAGAAGCTAATTTTGAGACCCACAGGTGGCAGACAATGCCGAAGTGCAGGGGAAATTTTGAGAGGTCTTCATAAGGCAAAAGATTATATTTCACGAAATTTCCACACCATTTAATTGAAGGCCAGATACATTATGGCTGTTTAATTATTCAGTAAATAAATAAATGGCTAAAGATATGGCCAAGAAAAAAAGCAGGAACGGAACAGGTTCCACCGAGATTTGAACTCGGATCGCTGGATTCAGAGTCCAGAGTGCTAACCATTACACCATGGAACCGCCACGCGTGTAAAGCCGCGTTCGGCTCTCTAATCGTTAGGGAACCCCGCCCCCATCCACAAACCCACCACCTGGAAGCAAGCCTCCGGCGCTCCCAGCGCCCCACTACCGGGCACAGTCGTCCCAGAAATGAGCGAGAAGTCACTAAAACTGGCCAGCTGGGAATTGAAGACTAAGTTTTTCCTCTGAGGTTCCTTTAAGGGTGGAAATTTAAAGGCTAACAGAACGCTCTCCCGGCGGACACCGCACTTCTCGGTCCCGGGCGGGGGCGCCCCTCCCCGGAAGTACTTCCCCTTGGGGCTGGGGCCCGCCGGAAGTGGCGCAGCGCAGGGAGGGGCTCTTCACCCGGTCCGGCCGCTGAAGCTCGGCGCTCGGCTTACCCCTGCAGCGACGCCCCCTGGTCCCACACATACCACTGCTGCTCCCGCCCCTTCACTCTTCGGCCGCGCAATGGGCACCCGCGACGACGAGTACGACTACCTCTTTAAAGGTGAGGCCGTGGGCTGTCGCCCTGTCCACCGAGTCCGCGGTCAGGGGCCCGGGACACTCCCGGGGGACCCGCGTGCGGGCACGCCTGCACGGAAAGGGGCCTGCCTCTGCGTGCGGTTCGCCCTGCCGTCCCCCGCCCAACTCAGCCTCTTCCCCCCACTCCCCAGACAGGGGTCCCCGCCACCCCCCGGTCTTTTGGCGACCTCTCCTAGGCCTTCGCCAGCCTTCCGAGCCCCTCCCTGTGTGTCCTCCCGGCGGACTACCTTTTCCCAAATTGTCTAGTTCTCTTCCCCTGGTTCTGCGTCCCCGTCGCTCTCCTATCATCTGTCTTGAGGGGCTGGGCGCCCCTCCCCCTCGGTGTACACCCTTCAAGTCTCCCATCTGCTCCCTGAGCCCTTCTGATGGGCTCTTCTTCTCTTTTGGCCTTTCCTTCGGCGCAGACTCCCACTACAGGTCTTTTTCTTGTCTGCCCCCTTTGCCTGGAGTGAATCTCTCTGCATCTCCTCACAACTCCTGCATTCGGACCGCCGCCTCTCTTAGTCAGCTGCTTCCATTCTGGCCCCAGGACCTCTTAAAATCTGAGCCAGTCGGGGTAACCCCACCCCCAGCTGCCCCGCAGTTTTTGTGTTCATTAACCTTCCCGAACCGACCCACGCCCCCACCGGCAACTCTTTTTCTACCTTCCCTCACCAGATTGTATTTGGAACTCTCTTGTCTCTGTTGCGACCCGGTTGGTGGGAGGGAGGGCAAGAGGGATTGTCCGTCCCCACGCGCGCACTTGTCGCAGTGACCCGGCAGGGTGATAATGATTTCCCACTAGTCTTTTTTTCTCCTGCACTCCCTACCCAGTGGCAACCAACCCAGGGCAGCTCTTTACCCCGCTCGTGAGACGGGGTTGCGGATGGGTGGTGGCTGTTATCCTTGCCAGACCTGAAGGCCCAGTTCCTGAGCAGGAAAGGTTGTGCGCTCCACTAATACTAGCTTGCTTTATCTCTATGGACTGGTTGCTTCCTGCTGCAACACTGGGAGGATCCAACAGGAAGGGGAGAGCCCTAGCTGGCCACATACCTTTCCCAGAAGGCGGGGGTGGGGGGAAATTGCTCACTGTTTTGGTCATGTTAAATATTTATTAAAAGATAGGGAAACATGTAGTGTCTGTCCTTGGACAAAACATTGGAGGGTGGAGAGGGCATGGAAAGAATTGCTTATTGGTTGAGTCCGGAAGGAATCCAGATAGTTTTTTTTTTGATCAGCAAAGATAAAGGCTAAAATTTTCAATGAGAAAAGATTACAGTAAATGCTTTTTTGTTCAGTGGACACACTCTTCTCTCTAATGCTCTTTCTTTGCTTCTGAATTGGGAGAGTAGCCATCAGTAGTGTGCTGAACAAAGATCATTACCATTGAGGAAGAAGCCATTGCTGTTAAAGCTTTACTGTAGAGGGTGGAGTTTTAAAAAAAGAATGTTAATGAGCATAGTGACTGTACCTGACTTTACCATTGGGTACTAAGAAAGATTGACTTACAGAAGCAGGAAACATTGCAAATCTTGGTATTCTAGGTGATGCTGTCTAGGGGTTGGGAACTTGTGGCCTGCAGATCACAAGTGGCCCTCCAAATCCCCAAGTGCAGCCCCTCCACCAAATCCAAACTTCACAAAACAAATTCCTTTTTAAAAAGGATTATTCCCTTATCACTCCTGAGCCAAAATATTCTGTTATATAGGATGAATACCTTCAATATCCACCCTCATCCCCATACTAGAAAGTCATTTACAGAGAAAAGAGTACTTAATTCATTTTACAGATAAAGTAAGAGACCTGGGTTAATTTGTATACTATTTGATGAAGACATCTGAGGTGATGTGAAATTACTTGGGTCCCTTAAGACTTTGGGGTTTATTCATTAAAAGGAAGGTTTGTTTTTAAAAATACAGTAAATGGAGGTGGCACTCGAAGCCAGGGGTTGTGACGGGCACCTGTAGTCCCAATTACTTGGGAGGCTGGGGCAGGAGAATTGCTTAAGCCCAAGAGTTTGAGGTAGCTATGAGCTGTGACACCATGGCACTCTACTGAAGGCAGCATAGTGAGAATCTGTTTCAAAAAAAAAAAAAAAACAATAAATGGCCCTGTGCTGCTAGCTCCCTTTGAAGTAATCTGTTTAGAACAAGATAGACCATCAGTGTCTGGTGTTTGGTTTGGAATGAAAGCCTTTTCTTTTTTTTTTTTAAACTAAGAATATTAATTATTCTGGATTGGCTTGAGGAATTTTAACTTTGAGATTTGATCATTCTTCTAGCAATGATTGAGAGCACAGGTATTGTAATCATATAGATCTGGGTTCAGGTCCTGACTCAGGGCTTATATTTGTTTTGTGACCTTGGGAAAGTTAACTTAAAAAAATTTTTTTTTAGGCCGGGCATGGTGGCTCATGCCTGTAGTCCTAGCACTGTGGAAGGTCTAGCACTGTTTGAGCTTAAGAGTCTGAGACTAGCCTGAGCAAGAGTGGAACCCTGTCTCTAAAAATAGAAAAAGTATCTGGGGCTGTGCTTGCCTATACTCCTGTGTATACTCAGGAGGCTGAGGCAAGAAGATCGCTTGAGCCCAGGAGTTTGAGGTTGCTGTGAGCTATGATGATGCCATGACACTCTAGCCAGGGGCAACAGAGTGAGACTTTGTCTCAAAAAAAAAAAAAAAGTTGGCTGGGTGTGGTGGCTCATGCTTGTAATCACAGCACTTGGGAGACTGCCACAGGTGGATTGTTGAGCTCACATGTTCGAGACCAGCCTGAGCCAGAGTGAGACCTGTCTCTAAAAAATAGCAAGGCGTTCTGGCTAGCGCCTGTAGTCCTAGCTTCTTGGGAGGCTGAGGCAAGAGGATCCCTTGAACCCAAGAGTTTGAGGTTGCTATGAGCTAAGACGCCACAACACTCTACCAAGGGTGACAAAGTGAGACTTCGTCTCAAAAAAAAAATTTTTTTTTAATTGAATTAAATTTTTTTTGCAGACAGCCACAGAACCTGTGAGAAAGTTAAATTTTTTGAATCTCAGTTCTCTCATCTATAAAAAGGAAATAATACCTGACTTTCAAGAGTGTTTTGAGACTGTAAAAATTTTAACTTCTGAGAGGAAGTTTAAATAGTAATAGTAATAATATGAAAGAAGTTATTGTGGTTTTTTTGTCAGTTTTTTGAACTTTAAATTTTATGTATAGATATAAGAGCACTTAAATATTAGTAAAGAAACATATAGGCAAGAACTTCTGAAGTGCTGAGTACTTTGATAGGTTATCGTTTAGTTTTGTTGTACATGTTAATGCTTATCGTAAGATACAGTGTTAAGGATTCTGCTGAGGATTTCTACTTTTTTAAAGCTCTTACAGGATATGAGTCTCTCTTTTTTTTTTTTTTTTTACTTCAATGCTATTTATTTAGCCAATTTCTTAATCATTTTAAAGTGAAGCAAGAATAATTTTAAGATGGTTTCATTGTGTAGAGATTTATTCAGTGAGATAGACTACCACTGTCTCTGCTTTGAAGAGGGCTTACTTATCAAACTTAATAGTTGAGGGTTTGTTGGGTTTGTTTGTGATTCTAACCAATTGAAAATGAAGAGATATTTTGGATAGAGTGGTCTATTTAGACAATTTTTCCATATTACGTATTCTTGAACATTAATCTTTAGTTAAGCTTAAACCCTAAGACTTTCTATGAGGAGGGGTTTTATTTTAAGCATTTTGACTTTTTTTTTTTTTTTTTTAGAGACAGCGTCTCACTGTGTCGTCCTTGGTAGAGTGCCGTGGCATCACAGCTCACAGCTACCTCCATTCCTTAGGCAATTCTCTTGCCTCAGCACCCCCAGTAGCTGGGACCACAGGCGCCCACCACAACGCCCAGCTATTTTGTTGTTGTTGTTGTTGCAGTTTGACCGGGGCCAGGTTTGAACCCGCCACCCTCGGTATATGGGGCCAGCGCCCTACTCACTGAGTCACAGGCACCGCCGCCCAAAATTTTGACTTTTTATATTAAAACATTAGTTCTGTAAGTATTTACATACAATATGGTTAAGGCCTTGTGGGACATAGGTAAGCATCAGTCATAGGTCTTGTTTACAAATATTGTGTGGTAGATAACAGTCCAAAGTCACATTTTCTGAAAATAATCTGGATATGTAGTCTTCTGGCATTTCCCAGTTTCTTTGAAATAATTAACCATCAGCTGATCGTCAGTAGAAATGATTGTAGGAACTTTGCTGCCTTGCATCATCACAGTTTTCCTTTCACAACTTTCGGTTGAGCAACTCAGATTCTGCTGAATCTGGAAGAATTTGCCAAGACTTGAGCCTTACTGAATACATTTTATATTAAAGACTTTTGGTGAGGGTTGGTTTGTGAAGGTAGTTGAGAGAGTAGAAACATCTCCAAGTTTATGAAAACCAGTATGAAAATTGTCATTCTTTCAGGTGATAATTTTAGTGCTAATATACTGTGTTTGATGTAATGAATTAAATTTTAGTCCAATAAAGTCATTTGCAGGAGAAGGTATAAAGCTAAATGTGGTTGAAGAGGTAGAAATTTTAATTAAATGGTGGATAATTATTATGTATATTCTACTTTTATGGCATTTAGCTGCCTGATATTTGAGATACACAAGATTAAATTTAGTATCAGGTATTCAAGATAATACTTAAAATTCAGTAGAGAGGTTAACCAAGGGATGATAAAGGTTGTCAGGTGAGGAATGTTAGAACTGTTCAATGTGTAGAAGCTGTTACTTATGTTTGCTACTTAGTGTGTGTATGTGTGTATAAATAGAGGTGACTATAGTTATAAAATGCTTAAGTGGAGGTGTTGTAAGGTACTAGTTATAGTCTAGGAAAGTCACTGTAAATTCTTTCTGAACTATAGGATGTGATCAATTTCTTATATTTTAAAAAAACAGTTGTCATCTTACTGAAAGAAAGCTATTTTGATTAGAAAATCCTTAAATTTGTGTCTGAAGAAAGGTCTGTGAAGTTTTATTTTTGTTTTTTCATTGGCTTGTTTTTAAGTAATAGCCAATAAGTTCTCTTATGTTGCCAAGGTTATTTATTACATTCTAGTTTGTTTGCTTGTTTGTTTATTTTCCGTGAACCTAAACGTAACCCAATTTGTTTTAGTTTCTCATTTGGTAACTAAATAGAAAGAAACAGCTTTATTTTGTCATTTTTCAGCATCTTTTTGGCAGCACTGTTCTTATTAGAACCAGTATCTTCTGTTGTCATTTAAGATAGCATCCTTTAACAAGTTGTTAGTCTTAATTCTGGCAATCTCATCCATGTCTAGTTGAGATAACTATTATATACTATATAAAACATTCATGAATTTTGAGTTATTTTCTGATTAGAGTGCTATTTTTTATAGTGTTAAAATTAATTGGTTACATTAAGAAAAAAGTTGCCTCACTGTCTATGATGACATTAAGAAGTTGAGATTGCTGTGATAATGAGCATAATCTTAGTTAAAGTGGAGGTCGAAGGGAGGAAACTGAAACAGGAAAATGCTGCAGTTTCTGTGGGAGGTGGAAGGTGTTTTTTCCAAAGGTGTTGTCATTTAGATGTCTTGCTCACATTCAGTCTTTGGTATTCTTTGGCTTTAAACTGCATGTCTGGCTCCTAAATCAGGGATTGATATGAGAGTTCCTATGAAGCAGAAGTATTTTAACCTTTTGGGTTTTTTGTTCTTATCTATTCCTTCCTGAAGTTTAGCTTTTATACTGCAGTGGTAGTGTGGGTCTATAAGTGATTGAAAGGATTCAATGGATTTCCTCAGCAGAAAATGCAGCCTCTTGTACTAAGAAGCAACTGTGAATGTGTCTTATGTAGACTCTGTTACTGAAACTGGGATTTGACTTTACATCCAGAATGGTTAACCTTGGAAACTAACATACTCACTATTAACTAATCATCCTGTAAAATTGAAAGCGTATTATTTTTGTACATTTTGTACCTTTTTGTACTTTCATGACCTTGGCATCTTGCCTGGTATCCAAATGAAAACATTTAATACCGTATTTGTGTTTGCCGTGGCACTTTTGAGATTCTCTAGTTGAATATATAGTTAGATATAACTATTCTTTGTGTTGCATGGAGTCACTGCTGCTTGGATGATTTCTTGCCAAATCAGCTGATTGAGAAAGCCTGAAAGATACTCCCTCCAAGACTGTCCAGAGGCCAGCTTAAATCTGCATTATGGACTCTCTTTGCCTTATGACTAGAGGGTAGTGAGTTCTCTCAGTTTTTATCTCCCTCTCTACCATACCACCAAATTCCAGTCTCTTTAATAAGGGGTGGTTTTATTCCTTGGGCTTTTTATTTATATGCTTGATTTTTCTAATCCTGCTGTCTAAATCAGTTAGTTAATTTATATAGGTAAGAAGCAGGGTTAGTAGTTACAGTAGGAGTATAATGTTTCCTGAAATACCAATAAAAATTTTCACAAAGGAAAAAAGTTGTCTAGCTCAGATTGGATATAAACCTGTGTACTCATTTTGATCATTAAACTTAGATAGCAAATGCCTTAAAATAACCCATACTTGGCTTGGCTCCTGTAGCTCAAGCGGCTAGGGCCACATACACCTGAGCTGCCCAGTTCGAATCCAGCCTGGGCCTGCCAAACAACAATGACAACTACAACCAAAAAATAGCCGGGCGTTGTCATGCGCGCCTGTAGTCCCAGATACTTGGGAGGCTGAGGCAAGAGAATCGCTTAAGCCCAAGAGTTTGAGGTTGCTGTGAGCTGTGACGCCACAGCACTCTACCTAGGGCAACAGCTTAAGACTCTGTCTCAAAAAAAAACACAAAAAACCCATACTAACTGCTTATTTTCCCATTGTTTTTGAAATTCGTAAGTGTACTATCACCCTGGAGTCTCCATGTATTTAGTTAGTAAATAAACTGCCTGCTATAGAAATCATAGGAAATAAATTCATCTAATCAAAACCTATTCTTTAAAAAAAAAATGGTCTTAAGTGAAAGTGCACGTTCTCCTTGCTTTGGCTTTGACTCACAGCATGCCAGAATTATTAATTAGCTTCCTAGGGCCCCTGTTTATCCTTAGTAGGGTGGGGTTTTGGGGGCGGGGTGCTCTCTACCTTTGAGTAGAGATTGTGCCAATCTCATAAATGCAACTATTAAAGGTCATTGTAGTTTCTGTGATCTGAATGGCAAAGTTTATAAACCTTATACCTCTTATGTTAAATGTGTTTCAGATTTGCCTAGGTGTCAGTCCTAAGGTTACACCCAGTCTTTGATAAAATTATGTAGAGCATATTTCCTTCCCACCCACTAATAACCTTTGTTGTTTTCATATCTGTTCTTTATGTTTTTGAGACAGAGACTTGCTCTGTAGCCCAGACTAGAATGCAGTGGCATCATCATAACTCACTGCAACATCAAATTCCTGGGCTTAAGCGATCCTCCAGCCTGGGCCTCCTGAGTAGCTGGCACTACAGGTGTGTGCCATCTCTTGCACACGCATGTGTGGGTTATTTTTTCTGTTTTTTTAGTACAGACAGGATCTCTTGCCTGGGCTGTGGTCAAGTCATCCTCTGGCTTTGGCCTCCTACAGTGCTGGATTTCAGGCATGAGCCACTGCACCTCATCCCAACCTGTTCTTTAGTTTAGAATTTATCTTTGAAGTTATTACCTTCTAAGGTAGTGAAGTTATTACAGTTTTGATGGTAATTAATGCCTGTCATTAGTGCCTAGTGCACCTATGATTAAAACTGCTTGTTTAGAACTAGGTACTGTACCTATGCTAAGCAGATGATGTATGGAAGTCATTATGCAGGTAGAAACAGGTTAAAGAATAAATTGGTTCTGTTGATTGGTAAAGGTCAAGAACATTGTCTACTCAGATCCCTGTCCTCATCCCTTTTTAAAGATACCCCATCTTTTCTGCTTTATTTATTCTGAAATCAAACTTCACTCTGTTGAAAACATGGTGTTATTTTTTCTTTTCTTTTCTTTTTTTTTTTTTTAAGACAGTCTCTCACTCTGGTCATCTTGGATTGAGTGGTATGGTGTCATGGTAGCTCACAGCAGATCCTCTTGCCTCAGCCTCCCCAGTAGCTAGGACTAAAGGCATCCACCACAACCCCCAGCTATTTTTTAGAGATGGGGTCTCTCTGTTGTTCAGGCTGGTGTCAAACTTGTGAGCTCAAGCAATCCACCTGCCTCAGCCTCTCAGAATGCTAGGATTACAGGTGTGAGCCCCCACACTCAACCTGGTTTTTCTGTTTTTCGTTAGAGACTGGGTCTTACTCTTGCTAGACTGGTCTCAAACTCATGAGCTCAAGCATTTCACCTGCCTTGGCCTCCTAGAGTGAGTGCTAAGATTACATGCGTAAGCCACTGCACCTGGCAACATGGTGTTATTCTGAATACGTCTGTCTCATTCATCTGACATTAAGTTCTTTGCCTTTTTAGTTGTCCTTATTGGAGATTCTGGTGTTGGAAAGAGTAATCTCCTGTCTCGATTTACTCGAAATGAGTTTAATTTGGAAAGCAAGAGCACTATTGGAGTAGAGTTTGCAACAAGAAGCATCCAGGTTGATGGGAAAACAATAAAGGCACAGATATGGGACACAGCAGGCCAAGAACGATACCGAGCTATAACATCAGCGTAAGTCTCACAGTTTTTAAATTCTGTGAAATGGGTTGTCATTAAGTGAAATAGCTGACTTTTGGTTTTGGAAAAGGAGCTGTTTCTTCTTTTTCTTTTAAGAATTCCAATATTAGGAATTCTTAGAAATTTATTTATAAACATGTCTTTAAAATACATAAATCCTTATTTTGAGTTCTTGTTATTTGCGTCCATTTTGTGTTTGTTTTCTGATACTAAATATATGTTTCTGTTTCAGATACTATCGTGGAGCTGTAGGTGCCTTATTGGTTTATGACATTGCTAAACATCTCACATATGAGAATGTAGAGCGATGGCTGAAAGAACTGAGAGATCATGCTGACAGTAACATTGTTATCATGCTCGTGGGCAATAAGAG
>CAUYRH010046372.1:0-49862 GCA_963574655.1 Perodicticus potto
GTTCCCTTCTCTCCACATCCACGCCAGCATCTGCAGTTTTGAGATTTTGTGATGTGGGCCATTCTCACTGGAGTTAGATGGTATCTCAGGGTGGTTTTGATTTGCATTTCTCTAATAATTAGGGATGATGAGCATTTTTTCCTATGTTTGTTAGCCACCTTATAATTAGTTTTAAGTAATGAGAAGTCAAAAGATTTTAAGGAAAAAACTTTTGCTTCTTCCTCATAAAACACGATACATTTTAAAATTTCAGAAAATACAAACAAAAGACAATGAAAAAGAAACATCTAACAGTTGTAGCACCCAGAGATAACTAATGTTCATATCTGTTAAACTTCCAGCCCTTTATCTATGCATATAAACAGATGTTTTTAATTCTGTACATATTTATAGATACTTATAGATTATCACCATTTTTAATAACTACACAATATTCTTTTTTTTTTTTTGAGACAGAGCCTCAAGCTGTAGCCCTGCGTAGAGTGCTGTGGCATTACAGCTTACAGCAACCTCCACCTCCTGGACTCAAGCGATTCTCCTGCCTCTGCCTCCCAAGTAGCTGGGACTACAGGCGCCCACCACAATGCCCGGCCATTTTTTGGTTGCAGCCATCATTGTTGTTTGGCGGGCCCAGGGCTGGATTCAAACCTGCCAGCTCAGGTGTATGTGGCTGGCGCCTTAGCCGCTTGAGCCACAGGTGCCGAGCTGCTACACAATATTCTAAGAGATGGATGTTTCATATTTTATCTCCTACCGTTAAACATTGTTTCTAATTTTCCCATTGCAAATATTAATAGTAAAGAGATGAACATGTGTGTATGTTCACATTTGTCCAGTTATTTCATCAGGATGTACCTCTGGGACTGAGTCAAAGTTTGAGTGTTTTGAGGCCTTTGTCTCCTATTTACCAAGTTACTTTTAGAAAGTCTGTACCTACATGTGCAGCAACCACTGTGTACGAGTGTATATTTCCCACACCTTTGTCAAGGCATTATCATTTTTAGCATTTGCCTAGTAGAAAGCAAAATATACTACTTTTCCTAATAGTAGGACTGAACTATTTTTTTAACAGCTTTGAGGGATAATTTACATAAAATTCAGCCAATACAATTCAAAGATAGTACATCGTGTGTAACCATCACAATACACTTTTAGAACATTTCTATCTCCCTAGAACAGTGATTTTCAACTGGTGGGTCATGGCACACTGGTTTCCATGAGATGATCTTAGGTGAGCTGCAAAAATTTTTAAAGATCATTAATTAAATTATTTTAATTAAATTATTTTCTTACAAAGTGCAAAGCACAGTAGATATTCTTTTTTTTTTTTTTTTTTTTTTTTGGATCAAAATTTAAGTGTGCCATGAGATAAAAAAGGTTGAAAAACCCTGCTCTGGAACATTCCCCCATGCCCATTTACAGTTAATCTCTGCTCCCACCTCCAGTCCCTGGAACACTGTTTTGCTTTCTGTTCTGTAAATTTGCCTTTTCTAAACATTTCACATAAATAGAAGCATACAGTATGCTGTCTCTTGCATCTGGTTTCTTTCACTTAGCATCATGTTTTGTGGTATATCCAAGTTGTAGCATGTATCAGCCTTTCTTTGCTGTACTCCCCCACCTCTTCATGTTTATTTGCAGTTCTCACTCTGTTACAGAGGCCCATGTTTCTGCTGGGCCACTGAAGGATTTTACAGAGGAGAAATATGATCAGTTTCATGTTTCATGAAGAGAATTCCGGCAGCATGGACTCTATCTTTGCATTGGCAAATCCAGTAAAATCAATAAAAGTGTGCTGCCCTGGATGGGGCTTTTTCTATCTGCAAAAAAGGACTATCATATAGCACTGAGGAGTAATTGAGATTATTTGTTTGAATCTTATTTGAGTTTCCTCTCCTCGAGGAGCATCAGAAATTATATTTTCTAAAAAATTCTTCAGGATAATCCTTAAAAGTTGGTATTACTTTAGTGTAGCATAGAAATAGATCTTTTCCAGAATAAGATATCTCCAGAATAGATGGTGCCTTACGCTAATGTTGCTCTGGGTAGCTTGTTTTCTGCATGAAAAGCCCTTAAAAGGTCCCTTATCCATATGATAGACTAATGCTGATAAACTTGAAAATTAAATGGTATTCTTTAACTTTTTTTTTTTTTGCAATTTCTGGCTGGGGCTGGGTTTGAACCCACCTCCGGCATATGGGGCTGGTGCCCTACTCCTTTGAGCCACCATTGGTATTCTTTAACTTTCTATCTCCAAAAAAATTAAAAAAAAACAAAACTAATAGCCTGACAGACCCATCTTTAGGTAAAAACTCTCCAATCTAAGATAGAAAAAAATGTCCTATTTTGATCCCCATTTGTACTCCATGCTATTTTGCTAAATCGTTTGACTTCTAAAAATCAAAAGCATAGGTTTGTTAAATGTTGCGAAAAGTAGTAGAGAAACTCAAAGCTTGACATATCAAACAGGGTGCCTGAACTTTTCCTCATTACTCCTCCCGCTGTCTTTTAATACTCCCTACCATTGCCCGGTCCAGAGTGGTTTGTGATAATTTACCTTATTGCCCAAAAAGCTAAAGTCAGGGTGCCTCACTGGTATGGGCTCCAAATTTTGTATGCTTTTCCTTAAAAAGGGAACTCCAAACTATATAAGCTTCAGGCCCCACAAAATCTGGATCTGCTCCCCCAGTAACCAAGGATCTCTCTTATCCCTTCTAAAGGTCCTTTGTAGAAAGATTATTTCATGGATTGACTGCAAATATATTTCTACAAGTCTTCTTTTCTATGGTTCATATATTTATTGAGAGAGATAGGGTCTTGTTCTATTGCCCAGGCTGGAGTGTGGTGGCATCATCATAGCTCACAGCAACCTCAAAGTCCCGGACTCAAGTGATCCTCCCACCTCAGCCTCCCAAGTAGCTGGGACTAGAGGCACGTATCACTACTCCCAGCTACCTCTTTTTTTTCTTTCTACAAAGACAGGGTCTTGCTATGTTAGGTACCCTTCATGATTTATTCTAGACATCTTATTAGAAAAATTCGTTATGCAAATAATAAAGTAACAACATAAATGATTCACTCAGAACCCCCAATAGGTCACTCACATTCATTCTTCCATGGTGCCTTCCAGCTTTTGCCCACATAATTTACATAGTTATAATTAACCTAGCATTTTAAACAGTTTTACCTTGATAAACAAGGTTTACTTTACATAGCCCATTTATTGCACCTCTGTCCTATACTAATCTTACCAAAACATGTGTATGATGTGGCTATATCATATCATTCAGTAGACACAACAAGAAGAAAGGGCAATAGCCGGGCACTTGGGTGGCACCAGGGGCAGATGACCCAGTTGCTGGTGCATAGGAGGGTGGGCAGAGGATGCTAAACTCTCAGGGCCACATCTGGCTTGTTTGTCACTGTATGCACACGCTTAGTATCCAGTAAGTAGTTAAATATTACTGAGTGACTAATCTTGAACAGGACTGGCCCAATTTTGTTTTGCTTTGGTGGGGGGGGGGTACAGAATAAAATCCTAGAAAAGAGCAATCAAGTTATTGTTTTCCATTAAAGTAGAATCCTGACTAGTTACTTGATTAAACAGGTGTATATCGAGTGGCTGCTATGACCAAACATAACCAGATCGATTGAAATCAAGAGACAGACAAAGGAAGAAAAATCTGGAGCATGAGCTCTTTCCTATCCCCATCCCAGGCCTATATATATTTTATGGCTTGAGATAAATAATGAGCAGATAAGTTTTTAATCTTTTAAAAATATTTACACTTATTTTATCTTTGCAGAAGTGGGAAATAGAAAAAAATGATATGAGGGAAAATATTAGTTAGAGAAGGCAGAAAATTAGAACTCTATTTCTTAAGTGGCTCTGGAACATTTTGACAACAAGCCCTTTGGCAGAAACTGGCTACACTTATCTGCTATCACTTTCATTCTGAATCTTCTTAGAGGGAGAAGTTACAACAGTATATTGTCCTAAGCGATGGCCATTTTAAGTCCCTGTGACCTGATGTGAGACACTATCGTAAAGTCACTTGAGAAGTTTGACCCTGCAAAAGAAGGAACCCAGCTTCTTCCTGTCTGGAGGGCCAGTGCTACCAGGCAATAACATTTCCCAGCAAAATTCAATTAAACAAATCCCAGACTTGTTTTTCTTCAAAACAATTTTTATTTAATTTCTTCTTTTATATAAAAGACAACAAATTACATCTCAGAGAATAATGTTTAGGTTATGAGGTTCCTGTCAGGGCTGTTTTGCAATAATGTGTTTACATAATCAGAAGTGAAGTCGGCAGTCAACTATGAAACAGGCCAGCCAGGCCAGCTTGTGTGCACGTGGGGATTCATTTCACTCCAGACTAATGTAACATTCTATTGTTTAAGTGTCAACTAGATTTGGATTTGGTTTTGGACATTCAAATTGGGAAGAAACTGAGTTAAAACAAAACAAAACACCACTACCAGAGTCTACAAAGCAATAGGTACTGTACTAATTTATAAAGAAAACGGCATCAATATTTTCTGCTCTTTTCAATGAGATCAAACATTTGACATTTTCAATACTGACATAAAAATAAGTCAAGTCATCGCAGACAAAATTCTATAGAATTTCTGTTTCTATCACCCAATGTGTTACTAATTATTTCCTCTATTAATTATTTGTGCTTTGCTGTCCAAGGTTCATAGAAATAAATAATACATTGTGTTCAAAACGCAAAGAGAAGAAATGGCAGACAGCAGTTACATACATCTCATAAAACTTATTTTCAAGACAATTTACCAAAACAAAAGCAAATACAGATAACATATACGATCCTATATATTAATAAACACACCAAATATTTAAATTTTGGACAGTTATTAGAAGGGACCTGAGAACAGGTCTTTACTGCTTTACCACTTAGCTTCCTTTATCAGCCCTCCCTGAGGACTGGACCTGAAAGGAATCTATTTTTTTTTCCTGTAATAGTCCTCAGCATAAACTGCCTTGTATCACAGTTAATTATGTGCATAGTTCCTTTACTAGATTAAAATTTCATTTAGGATATGAACAATGTCTTACACATATTTATCTCCTCCAAAAGAATGAACATTGTAGTTTACTCAATTATTTATGGAACTAGATAAGTCAAAATATAAATAAAAAATTTTCACAGTGAACTCCAAGTAGAAATAGAAAACTTCTATTCTGAGAGTTAGTAGTGACACTGTATCTGTAAAATATACTTAATGTAAATAAAATATTTCCCTTTTAATGGACAAATTTCCATAGGCTTTCTAATGAAGATCTCTCTAAACAGCACATTTAAAATATGATAATGTCCTCCAGTGTGTGTCAAATAAGCTAAATTCAAAGAGACTAGGGTTAACCACATCTAAGCAAGAAGTGAAAAAAATTTAATTAGAAAATTCAAAGAGGTAACAGTAGAGAAAGTCTAAACTTAATTGTAATGTGAATAACTGAGTAACTTCAAAGCTCATCATTCTAATGTGTGGGCCAGGACATATACCCTTACTTACAAAGAATTCTCTGACCAAGACAAGTAATAGGCTGAAGGTAATCTCATGAAGGCAAAGTTATTTACATAAGTCTCTCATAAGATTTTAGAAGTTCCAAATTATCAAGTCTTTTTAAAGAAAACAAAAGCAAAGATCCATGTTGCTTTTTAGTTTGGTAAATAATACATTCATTGTCATATTCACTCTGTTCATTAAATGGAAATACATAAAATCATTTTTTCCATTTGTTAAAACATTCAAGTGTATTATTGAAAAGAGGCAATGAAAACTTTGTTTCCGAGGGAGGTAACTAGGGATAAATAGGGATTAAACCTTGAAGATCTCTCATAGTGCTACCCTAGTTTTTGAATCCTATGTCTCTTAACTGAACAAGACTGATGGGGTCCTCAAGCATAGACAGATACTTTTCTCCACTCCTTTTCTGAGAGAGGTTAACACAGTGATCCAGATTCCTACAACACCTTCCACTAGTTGTTTCTCCTAACAAAAACTTTCCAGACTTATCTTCATTAATGTAACTGAGTTCAAAGGCTATTAAGGCTATTAGCTGTACATTACGGTTTATAGAGAGGAAGTGGTATAATGTTGGAGATTGACTTTAAAATTTTTCAGTGGAAAAGAATACCAAGATATAGGTGAAGCAATGGCAGCAAAGTTTTATAATTACTGATTTAGGGGATGGGTATCTGGGGGTTTAATATATTATTCTCTCTACTTTTGTGCCAGCTTGAGAATTTTCAAAATGAGATTTTTGAAAAAGGAGCTTTAGGAAATACAGCTAATCCTTAATATAGGTCTATGGTTCTATGACCAGGATAGAAATTTTTGCTGAAAGAAGATAAGCCTGGTCTTAATTAAATCTAGAGCTCCCTTACTAGGTTTGAAAAACCATGTCACCTGTCTTTCTCAAGGGAAGGAAATAACACAAATTAATATACTATCCTTAGACATGAGTATACATTTTTTAACTTTTACGCTAAACTTTAGAGGAAAAAAATTTTTCAGAAAAGAAACATTGTCAACTTGCAGAACTGAGCTGAACACAGAGGCGGTACTATGTGGAAGACATGAATTTAGATTCTGGATTGGCTTTTAGTTTGGAAATAAAAAAGGGGAGAATGTCAATTCCAAGAATTCAGATTGTCTAATCCTTTTCTCAAATCTAAGGAGTTCTTATTGGGATTTAACCCCCTGCCTGCCAGTCACAGAAATAAGCAGATGGGGTCTCCTCCTGGAGCTCATAAATCAAAATGAATCCTCTGCAGAACAGAAACCACTTCCACCCCCAGAGGATAACAGGATTTCCTGGGTTGAGGCCTCTCCCCTGTTGGCCCCTCTCTCCTGTGGGACTCAGTGGTCCCTCTCTGACATGCTTTCCCTACTGGCCTGTCATGACAGCAATGTTCAGAGATCCAAAAAGGAAAAGAATGCCCAAAGTCTAAACGAACAATCATTTTTGTTCCTCTGCAAAATCTGGCTTGGGAACTGTGATTTTGACCTAAGCCAGTGGTACCGAATTACAAATAAAAGAGAAGTCAGACAATAACAAACTCTCCTACTTTATTTTGTATGTTTCAAGACCATGGGACCTATACTGACATTGTTTTTGTTTTTTTCCTTTTTTGTTTCAAATAGAGATTAAAGACATAGCTAAGATTTCACTCTATTGACAATGATACCATGGCAACATCTTTAAAAAAATGAGGTATTTGGTTTACTGTCCCAAATAGTAGAGGTTTGGACAAACAGCAGAAATCATCTAGCAAGTAAGAAAATGAAAGTGAATACACTGAAACAGAAAACAGAAACAGGATCTGGAAATATACTGTGTCTGCCGTGACACCCTGAGAATCTTTACTGTAGGCAAAATAAATCTGCCCACCTTATATTTCTAAAAGCAAAAGCCAGTGTGACTTTTCCTAAAGGCCTATATTTGTATTCAGAAAAGACAGGAAGAATGAAGAGGTAAATGAATATGAGAAAGGTAAAGAAACTAAGATCATTCTTCTCACTCCTTTCCCCACTCACATCAAAAATACTTAGTGGACTACTATTTCTCTTGCTTTCAAATTATATTAGAAAACATTTAAAATTATGGCAACGACAGCATTTACAAGTAAATTTATATAGAACTGTGGTCAAGGTTCAAAATACCATGAAAGATCTTGAAAAAACAGTTGAAGATTTCACATAAAAAACTGAACGATCAGGTTAGCCAGACCCAAAATGATGATAAAAATGTGAAAGATTAATTTAGGCCATGTCAGACGCTCTTCACGGTAGAGAGAAATTATATAGATGAGAGATGGATATATGAATACAAAGGCCAGGCCACACGCTGCTCCTGAATATCTGCAAAATAAAAGCTTTTGGGGTTAATATTCCTCTCACACTTTGCTTTTACTGATTTATCATTAAGGTAAACATAGTACAATTTAAATCCTCCATCTGGTATTGCAACGAAATTATTTTTGATTCATTTGTCATGGACATAACTCATTTGGTTTTAAAACTTAATTTTACTTGGTAAGTTAATATATTATTTCCTGCTCATCTTTATAACATCTGGTTGACAAAGACTTTATTCATGCCTCAAATCTCTACAGTTCCTCTATGTCTGAGTGATTGTGGCTACTTCCTCAAAAACATCTGGAGATAGGCTTCCTATCTTTCATCTTTTCTAAACTAATTATGCATTCTGAGTTTTGGGGGAGACTGCTAGCATCTGTTTAAAAATAAGAACAGATAGATGTGTGCCTCTGTGGCATTCAGCATAATTATCAAAGATAATAACAAAAATGCCTAAATATAAGGCTGTGACAGAGAAATAAGTACTTTCTCCTCTTTTTCTCTATACTTGAGTTTCCTTGAAGAAGGGTTTAATAGGAATTTATAAGTCCTTTATATCCAGTAAGTATTAGGCTAACCCTTTCTCCTCTTGTTTCTTACTATTTTCTTACAGATCTTCAAAACGTGACTCAACCTGCTGAAGAAACCAGATCTTTCTAGACCCGTTTCCCATGAGAATCTGAGTTCACAACTTTATTTCCATTCAATTCAACCTGTCACAATGTTTCTATGAAAAGGATATTAAGGAAAAAGCTATCTGGGATCTAAACTCATACTTTCTAACTATAATTGGCCCCAACTTTGTTTTGGAGAAGAAAAGGATCGAGGAAGCTAGAATATAGTCTTGATATATAAAAGACCTCCCAGGTACCCCCAAGAAGTTATATATTACATATTAAAAATAGGACTTTTATTTTGGATAAGGAGAAAGGAAATATAGTAGAATATGAGGAAAGAAATGTGCCTGAGGCTATGGGATGACGTTGCTTCTAGAATCAGTTCTCCAGTAGGAATAAGTAGAAATGGAAGCTAATAAGCACTTTAGCTGATACCAGGGAACTACATTTAAAAAAACACGGGAATTTCATACAATTTAATTATACCAATAACAACAATTGCTCCAACAGGAAAAGCCTAAAAATAAAAACCAAGATGCAAAAGGGCACAGTTTCCTTATAGGCAGTACCTTATGATCCCTCCTATGTTTGGGTAGAAACAGGCCATGATCACTCCAGCTCCCACAATAATTATATTAAGAATCAGCACGTGGACAATGCTATAAGGTGACAGTTTGGAAGAAGAACAAAGAGAAAAATAGGCAAATTACAAAGCTTGACAAAATCATAGCAAAAATAGAAGGCAATAGCACTCAATGTTGGTAATGAAACAATGACATTGGCATTTTTTGCATTTACATAAATAGGTTTATAGCCCAAACTGGTAGTATGTATCAGAGTCCCCATTCTTTGATCAATAATTCCATTTGGAATATCTTAGGAAAATAATCAAAACCATGAAAAAAATTGTAAAAACATAAAGATATTGTACAAACATAAAGATATTGTACATCATGGACAAGATCTTTACTTTTACATGTTTACATCATGGACAAGATCTTTATCATCTTGGACATCATAATACAATAAGATATAGCCTAGATACAGCTTAGATATAGAAAGTTGACAATTTACTTGACAGAACATATTAAAAATTATTAAAAATAAATTACCATTATTATCTAGATAGGTTAAAAAATACCTAGGCAATTTTGAAAAAACTTAGCTAGATTTTCACCACACAGAAAAATTCTAAAAAATTTGAAAAAAACATCAGAAGGATAAATGCTGAAAAAGCAATAGTTATTATGTTATAATTTTGAGATTTTGGATGATATTTCCTCTTTTGTATATTTAAAAAACTTTTTTCGTTTTTTGAGACAGAGTCTCACTTATGCTGCCCTTGGTAGAGTGCGGTGGCGTCACAGCTCACAGCAACCTCATACTCTTGGGCTTAAGTGATTCTCTTGCCTCAGCCTCCCAAGTAGCTGGGACTACAGATGCCTGCCACAATGCCTGGCTAATTTTTGGTTGTAGTTGTCATTGTTGTTTGGCAGGCCCAGGCTGGATTCCAACCCGCCAGCTCTGGTGTGTGTTGCTGGCACCCTAGCTGCTGAGCCACAGGCTCCGAGCCTAAGAGACTTTTTCTTTTTCTTTCTTTCTTTCTTTTTTTTTTTTTTTGAGACAGAGTCTCACTATGTCGCCCTCAGTGCCATGGCATCACAGCTCACAGCAACCTCCAACTCTTGGGCTTAAGTGATTCTCTTGCCTCAGCCTCCCAAGTAGCTGGGACTACAGGTGCCCGCCACAATGCCTGGCCATTTTTTGTTGCAGTTGTCATTGTTGTTTAGCCGGCCTGGGCTGGGTTAAAACTTGCCAACCTTGGTTTATGTGGCTGGTGCCGTAACCATTGTGCTACGGGTGCCAAGCCTATTTAAAAAACTTTTTATAAAGTGTTTCTTTTACTTTTATAGTAGAAAAATATATTAAGGGAAAGGCAAAATAAGTAGGTTTTTATTTTTGAGATTTAACTACTGAAAGCTACTCTCTATTTACCATGAATAGAATATTTACTAAATATTTTAACTAGGTATTAATAATTCAAGGTTTGAGAATTTTGGATACAAAAGTAATATAGATAAAATTTGATGCTCAAGAAATAACTCCATTTCCCCAAGAAATGATTCTCAGATGCCAAATGTACAAATCAAAGCAACACTCAGCCTCAAATTATCAGAGGCTAATTAATTCCAGATACAGATAACAGAAATAATTCAAAAGAAGGAAAATTATTTACACAAACAAGTGGTTAGTCATACATCTTGATGAATTATAATCAGGCTTCTGGATTTTACTATTTATCCAGAGACCCCAACCCTAAAATTACTTCAGAGCTTTGACATATTGGCTAGGCCTTTGTTATTTCTGTATTGTAAGTGGAAACAACTTCATATATTTTCCAAAGCAGTGACTTCCAAAGGGTGAACTCTGGGTTTCCCAACACTCTTTCAGGAAGTCCCTCAGTTAAAAATTATTTTCATAATAATTCAAGATATTATTTGCTCTGCAAAAGCAATGGTGGGTAAACTGTTGGCCACTTAATATGGATCTAAGCAGGTATACCCAGCTGTATTCCATACTGTATTATTTACTGCAGGACATTCTCAAAACAAACAAACAAATCAGCAAAGAATTCCTTGATAAAGAAGTAAAACTTATTAGTTCTATTAAAATACATGCTTTGAATACACATCTCTTTAATATTCTGTGGGATCAAATGGGAAGCAGATAATAAATCACATCTGTTGTACTCTGAAGTAAAGTGCAATGGTTGTTGTGAGGAAAAATATTTCCTGGTAGAGCTGGAGGCTGACCCAGCTGTTTTTCCCAACAAACGTTATTTTTATTTGACATGTAGACAAACTATAGTCATTCAAACTTGGGTGTTTGACAGACATCGTCCAGAATATGAATATGAGCTTGTCACTTCAAGAGAAACAACTGGCAGTATTTGTTGCCAAAGATAAAATTTAAGCCTTCAAATAAAAACTAGAATTTTGGGGAACTTGTATTTGCCACCCTGACCTTGAAAGCTTTCCAATATTTAAAGACTTTTATAATGAAATTAGTGGGGATAAGAACAATGTGAGTTTTGATACTGTATGATGAAGTGTGTCAACATTCAGAAGATCTGCAGAATTCAGTGACCCAATATTTTCCAAATGACCAAATGTGACATTACAAAATCATGCATAGGTAAAAGATCCAAACTGCAAGACAGACCAGAAGGTTTTAATGTAATCAACTTTCAGATTACACTTTGTAACTAATGAGAAACAACCACTTATCAAGTTTTAACATACTATCAAAGAAGAATATCCACAATTATCTGGAAAAGCTATTAAAAGTACCTCTTCTTTTTCCCAACTATGTGTCTATGTGAAGCTGGATTTTCTTCTTCACATATTTAAATGAAAACAACATATTATACCATTGAATGTAGAAGCAGATAGGATATATCAACCATTTACTAGTAAAGCAGATGTTAAAGAGTTTTGAAAATAAGTTTTTCAAAAGCAGTTATTTTTCAAAAAAACGTTTATGTTAATAAATAATGGTTTTATTGATTTTTTAAACAAATTAGTAATACTTTGAAGTTCTCAGTTTTAGTTTTTCATATGTTAAATACTGACAGATATGCCCACATAAACAAAAGCCTCTGGGGGTCCTCAACAAATCTTAAAAGAGTATAAAGGGGTTCTGAGACCAAACGGAAACTCCAAAGTATGCATGTTCTGTTGAGTACTTGTAACCGGGGTAACTGAGTGTGTTCTTGGTGGTAGGGAAAGAAATATAATCTAAAAACATAAGGGAAATTACAGACTTTTTCCAAGAAGAAAAAACATTCTTCTTACAGACATCGTTCTGTAAAATAATGGCAGAAAACAGGAATAACGTGTTTGCCTAATGTATCTATGACTTCCCTATATATGTGTTATATTGTAGTGAATATAAATACAGCACAGAGTTAACACAACAGAAGTCTTAAATTTACTGAACTCCAGTCTTCTAAATAAGCAATGTTAGAACTATAGCTGCTGCTGTTATCAATGCTTGAGTCTGGGTAATTTTTGCTTTGTTTAAGCTAACATATTTATAGCTAAAATTATTTACTGATGGGACAGACTATATCAGTTCACTTTAAACAAGAACTGATTAAGACCACTTGTTTAGTTGGTTACTATAAATGTAATTCCCGCCCCCCAAATTTTCTAAAAAAGCTTTCCTCATTTAAGAAAATTTATTTTCAATAAAATATAACTAGTAGCTAGGTATGGTGGCACATGTCTATATTCCAGCTAACTGGGAGACAGGGGGACTTGCCTGAATTCAAGCCCAGGAATTCAAGCTTGCAGTGTCCTATGATTGTGCCACTGCACTCCAGCCTGGGTGACAGAGTGAAACCCTGTCTATAAAAAAAAAAAAAAAAAAAAAATAACAAGGTACATTTCAATAGGCTAAACCTATAATAAAACTTAATGTACTACTAAGAGTTAACCAGGGATTCCCCACAAGAAGGCTTCAGGGAAACCCTGAAATGACATGGAAATTTCTCTTGGATAACAGTAACCAGCTTTGAATATATTTTTGAAATGACTTACACTCTTCTATCACCAGTAAGAGGTTAAAAATTACAGCAGGAGGCTCAGCGCCTGTAGCTTAGTGGCTAGGGCACCAGCCATATACACTGGAGTTGGTGGGTTCGAACCCGGCCCGGGCCTGCCAAACAACAATAACAATTACAACCAAAAAATAGCTGGGCATTGTGGTGAGCACCTATAGTCCCAGCTACTTGGGAGGCTGAGGCAAGAGAATCGCTTAAGTCCAAGAGTATGAGGTTGCTGTGAGCTGTGATGTCACAGCACTCTACCGAGGGAGACATAGTGAGACTGTCTCAAAAAAAAAATTACAGCAGGAATTTAAACTCATTATATAATAAATAAGAATTTAAACTCGTAGATCTCACTTCAATTCTAAACAACTGAACATTCATGTAAAAATGCACAAATGTTAATAAATATACAAATAAGTATCGGTGGCCAATAATTAAAAGCATTGCTTCTCCTTAGCTACACATTGCCCGTGCAGGTGCTATCCACTATAAACTTCTTGGCAATATGTAAATTAATAGCAACTAAATCGTAAGATAAATATAACTGGTGTCAGTGCTACGATGATTAACTGCATTAGAAGGAATGAACTTTATCATTCCAGATAAGGGGATGTCTTCTATGTTTAAAGCTCTTCAGGGAAAAGGAAACCAATGCTCTATTCTTAGTAACCATTTTTATCAGGCACATTTTTATAGCAAAAGGATCAGTTACACTGTAAACTAACCTGCTGGCACAGTCATTTGTTGCTTGCACATCTTGCTGGTCAAGAGAAGAGCCCTTACCTAGGATAAATGTCGCCAAAGATATGGCCCAACAACTGCACACGAGCCAAGTAGCCTAGGAGTGGGTATACAGTCATCATCTGGAACAGCAGGAATATCCTTGCAATGAAGGACAGGGTGTCACCGCTAGGGAAGTTGTCCAAAAAATTCTAATCCAAGAAAGATAACAAGGCAATGTTAAAAGTCACATTTAGTACATACAAATTTATAAAATGGACTGTTTTCTGCTTATTTTGCATATAGGTACTACTCAAACTGTGGCGTGTGGACTATTATCCAACCGCAAACTGCCTGTTAACTATTTTTATGCAGTAAGTACAGAAATTGAAAGTAAGTGTTTATGGAAATTTGAAATTTGCCACATTTTTATCCTGTTTTACAAAAGTATCAGCTGGTAATCGATTTGACATTAAAAAAACAAGGCTCGGCACCTGTGGCTCAACGGGCTAAGGAGCCAGCCACGTACACGTGAGCTGGAGGGTTCGAATACAGCCTGGGCCCGCCAAACAGCAATGGTGGCTGCAACCAAAAAATGGCTGGGCGTTGTGGCAGGCGCCTGTAGTCCCAGCTACTTGGGAGGTTGAGGCAAGAAAATCACTTGAGGCCAAGAGTGAGTTTGCTGTGAGCTGTGATGCCACAGCACTCTACCAAGGGTGACATAGTGAGACTCTGGCTAAAAAAAAAAAAAAAAAAAAAGATTTTTTTTTCTTTTATTCATTCTCTCTTTCTTAACAGCTAAATACTTTGTTTTGCTGCCTGCCACTACGTATCAAAATGAGAATAAGATCTATCATCAGGGACTAGGGAATTGGGCATTTCCAGATGTGGGCTTTGGAAAACAAGGACTTTCACTGCTGTAGAGGTTTCATTAATTACTATTTGTAACAGTTCTCCACACAAGGAGAAACAATAGTAGTCATTTATCTGAGCACCACAAGGTGTCATTTCAGAGCTCATCTAAAAATCTAATGGAGTATGTATTATACTATTTAATGGAAAAGGAAACCAAACTTCAGAAAGAACGAGGAAGGTACCTACATTCCCATACTTAGATAGTAGAGATGGTATTCAAATCCAGGCCTGACTGATATTAAATCCTGCCACTATATGACCTGCCTACTAAGCAAATATGAACGGATAAACTTTCACACAGAGAGGATACATGGTGCCTTACCTGCTCAATACAATCTTTGGACAATGGTGGTGAAGGAAATGAAGCAAAAACCAGGATTCCAATATAGAGGTAAGTTAACGTCACCAGCAAATAAGCAATACACAGGTCCCTCACCTGTAAATATAGAATAAAATCCCCACAATACTATAGAAATTTGCAGTAAGTCTATATGAATAGGTTACATGAGGCTGACAAATAAATATAAAATTTATCTTTTTCCTTATGTGTGTGTGTGTACCTTCTAGGTATGTAATTTGTTCACAGAAAGTACTTGAAATCCACATACTTCACTACTAGTCTACCAGTATTTTTTTTTTTTTTTTTTACTCATCTGGAATATGTAGACTAAGCTACCTGTTGGCCTACTTAGCAAGTTAACATAAACGGTGAATTTTACATGACTGAAATTCTGACTTCATTTCAAAACGTAATTTATTTACCAATTTAAAATATTTAACTACAGCAACAGGGCTAAGGGACAGCAAGAAAGCAAGCCTAAGCCACCTTTAGTATGACGTACAAATATAAAAAATTTTTCCCTTAGTAAAAAAACTTATATCATCAAAACATGCTTAGACCACAAGAGAATGGAACATATTAAAATATATTTAATAAGAAAGGAAAGCTAGTTAAAAAACACACAATAAGCAGATATTAAAGACGAAATTTATAAGGCTAAACAGTAAACAAAAGTAAGTTAAAAGGCAGCTGTTCAAACAGCTGCACAATGTTATTACTGGAGTCAGCAAACAAACACAGAACATTAAATAAAGTGGACTGCTTTATTCACTGCTGTTCCCATCCTCCCATCCTCCCATCTCCATGCATAATAAAAGGCTCCAAGATACTTAATGCAGCCAGCTGTCAGATCCAAATAGAACAGATTCCACAGCTCACAAATCTGGTCTCCATCACCACTGAAGTTACAGCCAAACAATTCAGCACAACCAAATTATGGCAATGAGCCTATTCATTTTTCATTTTAAACACAAATTACTTTTTTTTTTTTGAGACAGAGCCTCAAGCTGTCACCCTGGAGAGAGTGCTGTGGCATCACAGCTCACAGCAACCTCCAATTCCTGGGCTCAAGTGAGTCTCCCGCCTCTGCCTCCCAAGTAGCTGGGACTACAGGCACCTGCCACAACGCCTGGCCATTTTTTAGTTGCAGCCATCATTGTTGTTTGGCTGACCCGGGCTGGATTCGAACCCTCCAGCTCAGGTGTACGTGGCTGGCACCTTAGCCTGTTGAGCCACAGGTGCCGAGCCAAACACAAATTACTTTGAAAGCTAAGAAAAAAAATTACATACAAGTTTTAAAAAATTGATGACACAATTAAGAAAACTGGACATTTGGTATTAGGGAACATTTATGATTTTTGGGGTAACTTTCCTCCTTAAATGGGCTAGAGCAATTGTAGAGTTTTATAAGCTCGAATATTGATAAACTCAGTTAAAAAGCAAGTAACAAGCTACAAGAAATCTTAAGGTCAGTACTAAGTTGACAATCAGCTTGAAAGCAAACCAGGATTCCAAATCCAATATATATTGGGTGCCAGATAGGCATATCCAGATTGGTTCCACTTGCCCCCCTACCCTGAACTTCTAATTGCTTAGGAATGAGGGAGAGGAGGATAACCCAACTTGAAGGTGGGGGCAGCTTCAAAATCTTTGCTCTTTTGTTCATGAAACTTTAGGGCTGGTAGCTAGACGTCAGTCATCCCTTAGGGTGAGGGTTGCCTTAGATACCATATAGCAGTGGTTCTCAACCTTCCTAATGCTGCCATGTATTTTCATTGTTATAAAGGGGTCGCGACCCACAGTTTGAGAACCCCTGCCATAGAGGATGAACAGAAGTAAACCAGACAATGCTTATTTTCATATCAAAGAGTAGTAGTCTCCCACTGTGATGTCTGAAAGTCATTCTGCCCTCAACCTACTCAAGGCCAATCAAGAATAGAGGCAGCCTTGTAAAAAAAATCTTAGGAGACAAAGTAGCTGTGCCAGAGAGGACTCTGGGTAAAAAGGGACAGCCACCATTCCATGGACAATCATTAGCTATATGCTTCCTGATCACTTTATTTTATCTGACTTCCTGCAAAGAAATGTACCTTAGTTGGGGGAAATCTGATGACGATGCAAAAGCTAAGCTGTGAGGGCTTCCCAATAAGATGGCTTCCTCCTATCCTTTCTCTGTTCTCATGGCACTGTATGTACATCTCAAACACAACAGCTATTATACTGTAATGTAACTGTCATTAATGCTTATTTTATAAAAGCAATCCATATTCATGATATAAAGGATCTCAAGTGGAGATAAAATGTCCCTGGACATCCTCAAAATAATTGTTCTTGTACCATGTTGCTAGTTTCATTTTTCTCTAAATTCATCCATACCACTAGAATATGTGACTCTGAGGATAGGGACTGTGTCTTTTTTATCTTTATGTCCCCAGTACCCAACGAAACATCTGGCACATAGTAGGAACTCAGTAAATGCAGATAAAAAAATGATAACCACATTGGCTCTGTTTACAAAGTGCTTTCTAGGTGTGAGGCTGGGGGCTAAGAACGTTACATGTGTTGTTTCATTTAATCCTCTTAACAACCTTATAATATAGACATGGCCATTTTCCTCACTTCACAGACAAGTAAACTAAGTGCAGCAAGTTTATAAAACTCCTCCAAGGTTATAAAGCAAGTAGCTAGTGATGACAATATTCAAATCAAGGTCCTTCTGATTTCAAATTGTATGCCCTTAGCTATTACCGTGGAGAGCTAACTAGTCACCAAGGTATCTGTGTCATAGTTAATAAACAATTATAAATAATAAACAATGAAAAAATTAAAGAATGGTAATAAGTTATGAGTAACAAAGTATACACAGACTTCATATACAGATGCAAGTGAAATACTAAAACCAGGAAAGTTCTATTTCATAATATTCCAATATACATTTGGTAGACCTGGGTCAAGAGTTGCATATCTGTTTTCATCTGAAAATACCCTGATGAACAGAAATGATGCTTTTATTGTAAAAGCAGCTGAGGTTTAGCGTGATCCTGGGAAACATGCCACCTTCGAATGGTATATACATATGTGAGCTTTGCTATTCTCTGGCTCAGACCCAAGCCATCACTATACCGGGCCTAAAAATATAGCCTCTTGAAGGCCATTGAATGAGAAAGAGTAGAAAAAAGTTATCTTTTAGAAAATGAGGCTCCAAGTAAAGAGTAGATTTAAAAACAGAAAACAGACACATGTGTTAGTATGAACTGGTAGTATGTCAAGAAGCCTATACATTAATAAGGTAACCTACTCTGCCTCATGAATAAGCAATGGCTGGCAGGATGGATGGTAGGGAACTAAAAACAGATGGAATGCCAACTCAGAGTGAGGACTGGATTTACAACAGGGCCAGAAGTGGGTCTGGGAGCACATTCAGTTTGTTAAACATAGTTTATTATTTGTTCCACGAACCGTTCATAGTGAAAATACTATCCAGAGGAGTATTTACTAACAAGACTGACAGAAACTGACCACAGAGACCTACCCCAAACACTTACATAAAAACTTCTGGTGTACAGCCAAGTAAACTACAGACTTGGATGAATAAGAAAGAAATAAATTAAAATATTAGGCATCTCAAATCATTTTAAAGAGCAGACTAAACTGAACAAAAACAGCACTATATAGGTTATGATTCAAACACAATGACGAACTACAAAAGGGTTAACCCACATTCCCAGGAGGGTTTTAGGGATTATATATTCTGAAGATAAGGAATGAGTGGGGTAATCTTCAGACTCCCCACTTTTGGGGTAAGTTATGCCAAAGGAATAGAAATGATATCCTGTTTAGTTAAGCATGTAAAAATACGTTTAGCAAAAAAACAAAACAAAACAAAACAAAACAAAACAAAACAAAACTACACAAAATTAAGTAGAACTTGGGAAACCTAGAAAATTTGATCCCTACACCCGTTTAGGAGCGTCATTGTTTCAAAATGTCTTTAGATCCAAGTTCAAATACTATATAGTTTATACAGAGCAGAAGGCCTTTCCTATTCTTTTTGTCTTCTTTTCTACTTTGAAACCTTTTTTTACTGAGCTTGGAATAACTAACCCGATATCAATATATGAATTTAGAATCCCTAGCAAGCTTCACATTTTCTGACTTAATCTCAAGAAAATATTAAACCATGATGTTAACAGGACTTCTATAAGTCAAATTACTTACTGAAATGTGATAAAAGGTATAATTATTAACCAAAGCAAATGACAAAGCTTCTTTCAAAGTATAGTACCCATTATCTTGATTTACGCCACATGAGTCAATTTCAGTAATCAAAAGAAAGGATATATCCCTGAGAGACATGGAAGCTAAAAAAAAAAAAAAGAAACAAATGAACAGAAGAAAGGATGTATATTTACACATATTCAAAGTGTTTGGAATGCTGCTGGCACAGAGTGCTTAATAAATGTCAGTTTTACAACTGGTAATTACTAATTTAAGAAGATAACATGAATCACAAGTGGTTTTTTGAAAGCTGGACATCACTTCATACTCCAGTTTTAATTAAGACAGCAAGAAAACATCATCCATTTAAATCTTTGCTTTTAAGCCCTTGTCTTAAAAACATTTTCCACAAGTGAAAGTTGAGGCAGATTTTATTAGCTAATCCTCACATAGTTACAAAGCCCTACTTCCAAAACTGAGTGGAAATAAGAACTCATTTTTATGGTATTTACATATGAAATACAGATTTCAAGGCTCACTGAGTGTTCTAAAAGAAAAGCAGTGACCCTTCTTCAATCCTTGGGGGACCATCAAGTAAAATATCCATCTCTATCCAGTCCTAGCTTCTGACACTAGCACATACACCTCCAGATAAACGATGTGACTTTCCATATTCTGGAATAGCAATTCTACGTAAGAACTGTGGGCGGCAAAAAGTTAAGCACAATCCTCCCTTTGAATGGTAGTGTGAGATAGTAAACCAGGGGCATCCAACCTTTTTGTCTTCTCTGCTGCACACACATTGGAAGAATAAGAGTAGTCTCAGGCTACACATTAAATACACAAGCACTAATGAAAGCTGATTTGCAAACAAAAGGTCTGTGCATGAGCTCCGTAAAATGTGCATGCTCTTCGTGAAATCTGACACCACAGATGAGCAAAAAAATCCTCACAAAATCAGCATGTGGCCCATGGGCCACAGGTTGGACACCCCTGCTAAACATTACTGTGCAAAGCAATATGGAGTCCTTTAGGCTAGGGCTGAGATGGTACAGCTGGTCTAGTTTGTTTAGTTCCTAAGTTTTTACCTTTACCTCCTGTCTCTCATTCTTATTGTTTTGTAAATTTAGCACCCACCCTAAAGATGCCTATCTTGAGTACTGATTAGGAGAGTAACTTTCGACTGGAAGTTATACTAATTAGTATTTAAAATAAAGGCTTCTGTAGTCTTTAAATTTTATATATAAAACTATAATTTTAAACATGAAAAAATTAGTCTTAAAAAAACTGCTCTTGCTGTTCTAAATTGCTGACCTTCTGACAAATAAAATTTATCCCTGTCTCTACATATTGGCTGACAGTGGCAAGCAGCCAGACCCTCTTCATCCAGTAACATTTCTGGTGACCACAAAAGGACCCCTAGACAGCTCCAGTAAGTACTACTGGGGAAGCCTAGCAGTTGCCTGGACAGACTGCCCCAGGAGGTGCAGTGTTCCAACCCTCCTAGTGTTGCCAGGACATTTCTCCTGGGAGTCTTCAAGCTGTGCACTCATGTACCTGCTGTCCCTAATCACTAAGGTCCACCTGCTTTATTCTGGTTGGGCACTGAGAACTTTGGGAGTTCTCATCAGTTCTGGTTTTGCTCTTGAGAAATCTAATGTTTCTGTATCTGGTCAATATCATGGGAGCTCAGGCCTCCTGGCTGCGCAATGAGAACTTTAGATCTCATCGGTTCTTGTTTTGTTCTTGAGAAATCTAGTGTTTCTATATTTAGTCTACCTCATAGGAGCTTAGGCCTCAATCCCAAATGACAGCCCATTGGGGCATATTCTGTCTGATTGGTCTCAGTATGAATATCTACCTATAATTAAAAAGACAATGAAATTTTACTGTAATACACCCTAGCTGATAAATATCGTCTTGACTCTGGAAAAGGGTGGCCTTTAAATAGATTCTTGAATTATTATAATGATGTTATACTGTTTAAAATAACAAGTCTGGTTAAAATACCTAGGTTTGCTTTTTCTTGGTAAAATTTATGAGTTTAAAAACAGTGACTAGGCTCGGCGCCTGTGGCTCAATGGGCTAAGGTGCCAGCCACGTACACCTGAGCTGGTGGGTTCGAATCCAGCCCAGGCCTGCCAAACAACAATGACGGCTGCAACCAAAAAAACAAAACAAAACAAAACAAAACAAAAAAAACAGTAACTAAATAGGGTGGTATCTGTGGCTCACAGGAGTAGGGCGCTGGCCCCATATACTGGAGGTGGTGGGTTCAAACCTGGCCTTGGCCAAAAACTGAAAAAAAAACAAACAAAAATAAACAAATAAACAAACAAAAAACCCCCAGTACCTAAACAATAACTAAACAATGAGTTTAAAAACAATAACTAAAACCTAGGTAAACTGCTAAGATAAATAAATTAGATAATTTAAAAAATTAATATTCTAAATAAAAATATACATTTAAAAGCAGGCAAATGGGTGGCACTTGTGGCTCAGTGAGTAGGGTGCCAGTCCCATATGCCAGAGGTGGCGGGTTCAAACCCAGCCCAGGCCAAAAACTGCAAAAAAAAAAAAAAAAATTAAAAAAATAAAAGCTGGCAAATATAAATTCTGCTTCTGTCTATAGGTCTGTCTGCTTGTGCCTGTGACTTTTCACTACCAAAAAGAAAAAATAAGCGCATAATAACATCAAATCTTTTATCAGAAAAACAGAAAAGAACTCAAATGCCTTTTGTACAGGTGACTTTAGTATTCTTTGATAAATAAAATAAAATTAGTTTTAAACCTGTTGTTAAAGTTCAGATATTTAAAGATTTTAGAACTGCATTCTCTTTGCCTAAGACAGCAACTACAAGGCACAGTCTAGCCCACATAGCCCCTTCCCTGCTCTAACTTTACCCCCTGGGTAGTCTATTCTTCCTGTTTTTGGTCTTAAACTCTGCACTTGGTAAATAAATTAAAGACACAGATAATCCTTTGCAGCCATCTTTGATGCCATGTGACTATCTGAGACTTAGGAGAACCAGGAAAGGCATCAGGGATGATGCCTATGTTGTAGCTTTAAAACATTTTTCTTTTTTTTGCGGTTTTTGGCCGGGGCTGGGTTTGAACGCCCCACCTCCAACATATGGGGCTGGCGCCCCACTCCTTTGAGCCACAGGTGCCACCCTAAAACGCTGTAACTTAAAACCTTAAAGTCATGTTATATTCCATAAAATGTCTCTCATTTATAAAACATAATATGTCGGCTGTTTAGACTATTTGAGAAACAGCCTTTATCAAAGAATAAGATTTTTGCCTTTTAAATCTTCTAATTATCAGTTTGGCCCAATAAATAATTACACTTATAATGAACTATGATTCTATTTTATAAAAAGTGGTATTTTGAAAATAAGAAAAATTAAATAAAAAAATAACATTATATAAAAAAAAATCTCACGTAGTAAATTTTGTCCTAAAACAAAATGACTGGTTATAAAAAAAATAAAATAAAAAGGAAGACAAAACAAAAAGTTGAACATATTTATAAATTGTCTGTGCAGGTTAAATAAAACTAATAAAAGAAAATTTTTGAAAAAATTTCCATACGATCCTGTAGTCTATAATTTATAAAATTTAGTTACCTGCTTCCCTTTAATTTAAAAATCACACTACAAGAAGCTTTTTTAAACCTTTTCAGTAACTAGCCTGAAAGACACAATTCCTGTATTGTCTGTATTAAAATTTTGACTAACTAGAAAAGACTGAACTTTTTTTTTTTGGCCGGGGCCGGGTTTGAAACCACCACCTCTGGCATATGGGGCTAGCACCCTACTCCTTTGAGCCACAGGTGCCGCCCAAGACTGAACTTTTAGAAAGTTAAGGTTGGACCTGGCACCTGTGGCTCAAGTGGCTCAGGTGCCAGCCACATACATCTGGGCTGGCGGGTTTGAATCCAGCCTAGGCCTGCCAAACAACAATGACAGCTACAACAAAAAAATAGCCTGGTGCTGTGGCGGGCACCTGTAGTCCCAGTTACTTGGGAGGCGGAGGCAGGAGAATCGCTTGAGCCCAAGAGTTGGAGATTGCTGTGAGCTGTGATGCCATAGCACTCTACCCAGGGCGACAGCTTGAGGCTCCATCTCAAAAAAAAAAAAAAAAAAAAAGTTAAGGTTGAGTGGTGCCTATGGCTCAAAGGAGTAGGGCACCAGCCCCATATTCCGGAGGTGGTGGGTTCAAACCCGGCCCCAGCCAAAAACTGCAAAAAAATAAAAATAAAATAAATAAATAAAAACAAATAAATAAAAATTAAAATAATAAATAAATTAAGGTTTACACCCATATAACCTTCTGTATTGCCTTTAACATCTTTTGACTTGTGACCCTATTAAGCCTGTGATATTTGACAATCCTTCCAAAATCAAAACTCTAAATTTGGTCTTTTTGAAATATTAAAACCACTGAACGGCTAAAAAAAAAATATTAGACTTATTCAATGTATTAGAAGTGTATAAAAATATTGTCAAATATAAAATAATAGTTCATTTTCTATAAATTATGTTTACATATACATGTGTTCTAATATCATGAAATATTAATATGTTTTAACATATGTTACCAGTAATAATTTTTAATTCATCTCAGAAAATGTTTTAACTGACTAAATCCAAAGTTCAAGACAAATAATGAAAAGGCTAACAAGTTCTCTCAAATACAAATTTCTGATAATTAAAAAAATTAAAACCATCAAACTAAAAACAAACCTAACTAACATGTCCATAAATAGTACCAACCTAACTTCAAACAAAACAAAAATCAATTATGTGAGGCTGAACTTATTTTTATAATTTTTTGTTTAAAATATTGCTAATTCTTTCTATGTTCTGTTTTCCAGAAGCCAAAAAGAAGAAGTCTTTTTCCATCTTTGAGCTGCAACAATGTATACATGTGTACAAAAATCAATTATGTGAGGCTGAACTTATTTTTATAACTTTTTGTTTAAAACATTGCTAATTCTTTCTGTGTTCTGTTTTCCAGAAGTCAAAAAGAAGTTTTTTTCCATCTTTGAGCTATTTATAAGCTGCAACAATGGATATATGTGTAAACAAAATTTAAAACATTTAATTTTTTCTCTCCTTAATTTCCCTAGAATTTAAAAACCATTTATAAATATTGTTAATTTCTGACAATATGGTTATTTACATAAATTTAATAAAAATCTGTTTTCTTCTAGAAGACACAATGAAAACCACTGGTTATTTCACCAGGGCTTTGACTAAAATGACATTTTCAGAGATGTTCAGAATGTGTTAAAAGATTAAAATTAACTTTATAAAGCCAATAAAAAGTCTGTTGAGGATGGGTGAGGTGGCTTGTGCCTGTAATCCTAGCACTCTGGGAGGCTGAAGTGGGTGGATTGCCTTACAGGTTTGAGACCAGCCTGAGCCAGAGCGAGACCCTGTCTCTAAAAATAGTTGTGGCCGGCGCCTGTAGTCCCAGCTACTTGGAAGGCTGAGGCAAAAGGATCGCTTGAGCCAAAGAGTCTGAGGTTGCTATGAACTATGACGCCACAGCACTCTGAGGGTAACAAAGCCAGATTCTGTCTTAAAAAAAAAAAAAAAAAAGCCTGTTAAAAAAACTGGCTAATATCTCATCAATAACATTTCCTAATCTGTGATAAATAAAAAATGTCACTTTCTGACAGGTCTAAAAACTCCAGGTTACTTTGAGACCTTGAAAAAATAATTTACTTAATACATAGATAAAAGACAAAACCATAAAAGGGATAAAAAGATAAAAAGTGACACAAATAAAACTTTGACTGGCAAGAGACATTCAAATCTAATCTGAGATTCCTTATAAAAGGTTCCAGGAAAGCCAATTAAAAATAAAAAGCCTAAATAACAATTATTCTTACTCTCTTTATATAAATAATCAGACTCAGTATACTGAAAATACAGTTTATTTTGACAAATAAATTAATACTGCTGTGATTCATTTTTAATTAAATGAAAAAAAAGACAAAATAGAATTCAAAAAGAAAAAACTATAGCTCACCTATATTAGATACCAGCTTTGTCTACAATGCCAGCTCATAAAATTACACATAGCTGTTTAACCAAACTAATCTGTTCATAAGACTAAAATTCTTGCCAAAAAAAATAAAATTATATACAAGAGTCAGATTTATTCCAACTTGTTTTTTCTTACTGCTTTTTATTCTTAAAATAACATATTAAGTTTTTTTTGTGTGTGTGTGAGCATATATGTGAACACACTTATATTTTTATAAAAAGGAATGTGGGAGATTAACCCACATCACAAAGTCCCAAGCTGCAGATTCTGGCATGGATATGGAGAAAGGAGAACACTCTTACACTGTTGGTGGGCATTTAGGCTATTTCCACACCTTGGCGATTGTAAATTGAGCTGCAACAAATAATGTAGTGCAAATGTCCTTATGATAAAATGGTTTATTTTCTTCTAGGTAGATGCCTAGTAGTAAGATTGCGGGGTCAAATGGAGATCTAATTTGAGATCTTTGAAGGTCCTCCATACTTCTTTCCAAAGAGCCTGTAGGAATGGATTAACAAACTGTGGAACATGCACAACATGCACTACTATTCAGCCATAAAAAAGATGGTGACCTCACATCCCCTGTAATATCCTGGATGGAGCTGAAACACATTCTTCCCAGCAACATATTAAGTTTTAATATGTAAAATCTTTTAATTTCAAAGTAGACACTGAAAAAAATTAAAAGTATTTTAATATGCTTGTCCCAATCTATAGATTATATGCCCAAAAAACCCTAAAAATTTGTTTCTGATTCTAAGACTAACATAAAAAAGAGTACAAAAACCTTAAGGTGGCTCAGCTCCTGTGGCTCAACGGGCTAAGGTGCCAGCCACGTACACCTGAGCTGGCAGGTTTGAATCCAGCCCGGGCCCGCCAAACAACAATGACTGCTGCAACTAAAAAAAAAAAAAATGGCCGGGCGTTGTGGCAGGTGCCTGTCCCAGCTACTTGGGAGGCGGAGGCAAGAGACTCACTTGAACCCAGGAATTGGAGGTTGCTATGAGCTGTGAGGCCACAGCGCTCTATCCAGGGTGACAGCTTGAGGCTCTGTCTCAAAAAAAAAAAAAAAAACTTAAGGCTCAGCAAAAATCACTCAACTCACTATCCCAGTGACTAGGAAGTGACTTCATAACCCTGACTTCATCCATGTTGATTTAGAAAAGCTAGATTAGACCTCTGTTTACTTCTTTACCCTAAAATAATTTTTAAGATATCTTCCAAGGCCTATATTCCAATAACAAACCCACCCAGACCAAAAAACTTATTCCTGGCCACCTCCTGAGCTATACTACGTTCCAGCCGATAGCCAGGTTATCCTCAAGACTTGGAGAAAAAGACCTGATGACCAACTCAAGAGAAAATAGACTGGCCTTTAAGAAGTCCTCCTCACAACCCCTACAACAGTCAAGCTATCTAGATTATGGCATTCCTACATCTAGCTTATCCCCCTGAAAAATCCAACAAACTCAAGCCAGACCAATAAACTACAAAAATGTGCAGAGATAAAAGTTAAAAACTTCAATTGTCAGAATAAAAAAATATTATTCTTAGATGTATTTATTTATTATTACATTTAATATACACTTTGTCTTTTTTTTTTTTTTTTTGAGACAGAGCCTCAAGCTTTCACAGTGGATAGAGTGCCATGGCATCACAGCTCACAGCAACCTCCAACTCCTGGGCTTGAGCGAGTCTCCTGCCTCCGCCTCCCAAGTAGCTGGGTCTACAGGCACCCGCCACAACACCCGGCCATTTTTTGGTTGCAGCCGTCATTGTTGTTTGGTGGGCCCGGGCTGGATTCGAACCTGCCAGCTCAGGTGTATGTGGCTGATGCCTTAGCCCCTTGAGCCACAGGCGCCAAGCCTACACCTTGTCTTTTATTAACTATACTACATGTTATTCTGAATATAACTTTAAACCTATCCCTCACCCAAATAAATTCAATCCCTAGACAAATACAATAAATCTTAATAATTATTTCTACTTAAAATCTATTTAATAGATAGGAAGTATGATAATAACAGTGAGAAATGAAAGCACATGTAGTGAGAATAAGACAGAGTCATTCAAGCTCGGGCTGAGATGACACAGCTGGTTTGGCTGGTTTTGGTCCTAAGTGCCCTTTACCTCCTGTCTCCCATTCTTACTGTTTTATAAATTTAATTCCCCCCCAAAGATGCCTATCTTAAATAGCTTAAGTAGATTAATTAAAAAATTAACTTTTAAATGAAAAGTTGAAATATAATAAATCACTAAGTTATACTAATTATTATTTAAAATAAAAGTTAATGTAGTCTTTAAACTTTTTTTTTTTTGAGACAAAGTCTCACTTTGTTGCTCTTGATAGAGTGCCATGGTGTTACAGCTCACAGCAACCTCAAACTCTTGGGCTCAAGTGCTCCTCCTGTCTCAGTGTTTTTTTATTTTTAGTAGAGAAGAGGTCTCACTCTTAATCAGGCTGGTCTCGAACTCGTGAGCTCAAGTGATCCACTCACTTTGGCCTCCCAGAGTGCTAGGGTTACGGGTGTGAGCCACTGCGCCCAGCCATAAACTTTTAAATATAAAACTATAATTTAAAAAATGAAAAAACAAAACAGTCTTAAAAAAACTACTCTCAGTGTTCTCCAAAATTGCTGACCTTCCGGCAAAGTTTAGACCTATCCCCATCTCTACATATTGGCTAATAGTGACAGCCTGCCAGACCCTCTTCATCCAGCAACACTGAGATCTTTAATAATTTTTGTCAAAACATTAAAAACTCTCTTACTGTTAGAAATGTCTAGGGAAATAAGTAAATAGTAAAAGTAGTATTTATTGATTTAGTATACTGTAAGTTAAAATATCAGAAGCATTGAGAATTAAAATATTTTATTTCTTTGTAGAAACTTAGTAAGAGTACTTTGACCTATTCTTGTCTCCTCATTGGATAAATTACAATTGCAGTAAGCATTTTTCTATGTTTTGGTGAACCATCATACTTCTTTATTCTAACTTTGCATCTGCTTCTAAGATTTTATCCTTTGTGCTTTCAAAGTTATGAAATATCTCCAAGAATTAATGTGAAGTTTTCTGACAGCATCATCACTTCATCTGAGATTTCTTCATGCTTGTTACCACAATCATTTTCCCAATATATGTTGATAAGTTTACCTTCCCTAAGTCCCTCTGGCTGCATATCTAGAGTCTCTCGATGGTAGAGTCAACATTTCCGTAATTGGCTATTTCTTTTCTACTTCTATTTATGTTTGATTCAAATTCCACTTGCACCATTCTTGGGTTTTGTTTCATTGTTGCACTTCTGCCTTTGTTTACCAATTTCTTTCTTTTTTTTTTTTTTTCTGAGACAGTGTCACTCTGTTGCCCTGGGTAGAGTGTTGTGGTGTCATAGCTCATAGCAACCTCAAACCCCTAGGCTCAAGTGATCCTCTTGCTTCAGCTTCCTGAGTAGCTGGGACTATTGGTGCCCACCACGATGCCTGGCTATTTTTAGAAATGGTGTCTCATTCTTGCTGAGACTGGTCTCCAACTCCTGAGCTCTGGAGATCCACCAGCCTTGTCCTCACAGAGTGGCAGGATTACAGGTGTGAGCCACCATGCCTGGCCCCAATTCCCTCTTTTAATTATTCATTTTTGTAAAACATCACATCAGATCATCAGGGGAGACAAAGAGATAACACAACTACCTGTTCTGCAGTCTGTGAGTAAAGTGACTAACATGCACAGTGACCAACCACTGACAGACTTTGAAAAAAGTAATGTGCCTGGTCACTAACCATGATGTATTCCTGTTATTTACATAGTGATTTGAGAACTGAAGGGCTAGGAGCTACTGCTTTATGCAAGTACTCACAGTTCAAATCTTTGGCAACTAAACTTTGAACAATATTGAGGGGGGGACTGATGTAATTTAACTGAACCACATTAACTGAAATTTATGCATATGTAGGAACCATACAACACAAGAGCTGCCTGTAATTTAACTCATTATTTTGAGGCTGTTGTCTAGTAACACAAATTAATTTTGGGTAGATAAAATTGTGTATGAGTATTTAAGACAAAACATGAGAATTTTATAAAATTACATTGTTCCTCAGATTCCCAGGTATACAAGGTTGTTCTCTGCTATTAGGGAGACTTTGGTGATAAAGTTTGAAAAGCACAGCTTTATGGATATAATAATCCAATGCATGAGAATTCTACTCACAAAATGAGTTTCTGGGGTACTTTATCTAAGTTGACTTGTGAAAACAGGCTGCACATATTGGAAGAGAAAAGGTAAAAAACCCTAAAAATGTCCAGCCCCTATTGCATGGCAGATCATGTTAAACATGTTTCCTATTTTATAATATTTAATTCTCATTACAACTCTGACAAGTAAGTATCATTTATGCTGTTTTTACCCATGCAGAAAATGATATGTGAGGTAAGGTCACCAAGTTAGGAAGTATGGAAAATATAGACTTACTCAACTCCAACTCCGTTTACAGGTAACATGCCAGATGTGTGGTCAGTAAGGACCAAGAAAGTGGGCTTGACTTTCTCTCATTTGAGAGATAACTTCCCCCCATTTAGAAAACTTTTGCCTTCATAATGACTTTGCCAAACATTACCCCTTACTCAAAACCTTCTCAGAATCCCTAAGCACAATGAACCCTTTTTTCCTTTGTATTTTCAGTAACAACTACATAGACTTCTATTTGAGCTTCATCATGATTTGTTTTACATGGTTAGAAACTTAAATTGAGCTCAAAATCTGCAAACAAGGGAACTAGTAACTAGACAATTTCTATGTGCTTTGGGTTTAGTTTCCTCTTCCTTTTCCAATGGCTTAAGGTGGAAGATTAGGTCTTTGATTTGAGACCTTTCTCCATTTTTAATGAAGGTGTTAACAGGTATATAATTCCCTCTGAGCACTTCTTTAGCTGCATATTATATGTTTTGGTATATTGAATTTTAATAATCTCAAGGTATTTTCTAATTTTTCTTGTGATTTTTTTCTTTGACTCATTGGTTATTTAGGAGTATGCTGTTTAATTTCCACATATTTGCGAATTTCCACATTTATTATTAATTTGTAACTTCTCTTTATTATGGTAGGAGAACATACTTTGTATGATTTCAATACTTTTACATTTATTGAGACTGGTTTTATGATTCAGTATATGGTCTATTTTGGTAAATATTCCTGTGTATTTAAAAATAATGATAGTAGATGTAGATAGAAGACTTTTATGAATATTAGATCAAGTAGGTTGATAGTGGTTTTCATGCTTTTTATATCTGTATTTTTGTCTATTTGTTCTATCAATTACTGAAGGAGGAATGATAACATCTCCAGTTATAATTGTGGATTTGTCAATTTCTCTTTTCAGTTTGGTACTTTTTACTTCAGTTACTTTGAAGCTCCATCATTGGGTACATATACATTTAGGATTATCATGTCTTCTTGATGAACTGATTCCTGAAGATCATCGGGTAATGTTTCTTTTTATATCTGGCAATATTCATTGTTCTACTTTGTCTGATATTAACACAGTCGGTCATTCTATTTTTCTAATGTCTAATGTTTGCATGGCATATTTTCATGTTTAACATAGACAGCATATAATTAGGTTTTGTCTTTTAACCAGTCTGACAATCTCTATCTTTTAATTGCAGTCTATGGACCATTTACATATAATGTAATTATGTATATGATTGGGCTTTAATTTACTATTTTGCTTATTTGTTTTTTTATTTGTCCTGTCTATTCTTTTTTTTTTTTCAGTCCATGTCTTCTTTTGGATCAGTTGGGTAATTTTTATAATTGCATCACCATTATGGGTTCCTTAGCTGTCATCTTTATTTTTTTGGTGGTTACTCTATGGTAGGGGTTGGCAAACTATGGTCCCTGGACCAAATCTGGCCTGCTGTCTGTTTCTGTAAATAAAGTTTTATTGAAAATAGCCACCATCCATTGGTTTACTTATCATATACAGTTACTTTCATGCCACCACAACAGAGTTAGATAGTGGTATCAAAAACCATATGGCCCTCAAAGCTGAAAATATTTACCATCTAAACCTTTACAGAAAAATTTGCTGACCCCTGCTCTATGATTAAATTTAAAAATTAACATACTATAACAAAGTTGCATAAGTGTACCCCAAATATAAAGTGCTTCGAATACTGACTTAAAACGTCTATCCTTGTGATGAGATACAAGTCAATTCCTCAGATAATTACTCACATTGTTTTCTTGATTCTTATTGTTCTTCAAGAGTGTGATAATACAATTATGAATAAAAAAAGCAAGAGTAAGTACTCCAGTCAGTTGTGGAAACTGAAATCTTATCTCTAGGAGAAAAAAAGACAGAAACAAAATGTTAAAACTGACAACTAGAAAATGAATCTTAGCAGCCAAAGCTAAAAGTCAGTTTTTAGTTTAGGGAGTAAGAATACTAAAATGTCTTTACAAAGTTCCTCAAGAACAGCATCGTATTGGGGCAAAACACTAAAAGGTGAAGCAAAAGAAACAAGTAATGTCTACCTTGTGAATGTACTTTATATCCATTTTTCCTATTTGAGGTCATACAACTAGTATGTGGCAGAGCAGAATTCAAATTCAGGGTCTGTATGACTCTAAGCCCTTCATTTTTCTAAAATCTGAATTTGTCAAAAAAGTACTTCTAGGAAAGGAATTATGGATGGAAGAATCAGTCACTTAACATTCTTCAATGATAAATCTAAAAAAACATTAATTTGGGGCAGTGCCTGTGGCTCAGTGAGTAGGGTGCCGGCCCCATATACCCACGGTGGCGGGTTCAAATCCGACCCCAGCCAAACTGCAACAAAAAATAGCCGGGCGTTGTGGAAGCGCCTGTAGTCCCAGCTACTCGGGAGGCTGAGGCAAGAAAATCGCCTAGCCCAGGAGTTGGAGGTTGCTGTGAGCTGTGATGCCATACTACTCTACCAAGGGTGACAAAGTGAGTGAGACTCTGTCTCTAAAAAAAAAAGCAAAACAAAAACAAAAAAACCCCTACATTAATTAAAAATATGAAAAATATCTTAGATGTGCACCAAGAAGGAATTGGTTAAATACAGTTGCACAGTGATGTATGGTATTTAAAAATCATGTTGGAGAGGAAGATTTTATGCTCTCAAAATATCATGATTCAAATAGCATGCATAATGTGATTTTACTTTTCTTTTTTAAAATGTGTATGTATATACATATGCAAAGAAAAAATAGAAATAGTGGTTATCTCCAGTTGATGAGATTTATTTAAAATTAACCACTTACTTACATTCTGTAAATTTTCTATAATAAACACAAAGTTATTTTAAAATAAGAATAACTTTATTTAAAGCACTCCCAATTTCTACTTTGAGGTCTACTAATAATGAATTGAAAAATTAATTTCATATAGAATAAGACCACGATTTTCTTGAAAATATTGCTGGGACAGCATAGCAGGTGGCAAAGTGGAGAATAATGGCCCATCTCAGGGGATTCCTTAGTGTAAAAGGTAGAAATAGAGAAAAAGTCCACTGACTCTGCTATATTAATATAGGTCAAAAAGCGAGAACAATTAAGAATTAGGCACTTGATGTAAAAGAAACCAGGAAGGAAGACCAACAAAATTATATAACTCCGTTTTTTTTTTTCCTTTTTTTTTTGAGACAGAGTCTCACTTTGTCACCCTCAGTGACATAGCTCACAGCAACCTCTAACTCTTGGGCTCAAGTGATCTTCTTGCCTTAGCCTCCCAACTAGCTGGGACTATAGGCGTCTGCCATAACACTGGCTATTTATAGAGTCGGGGTATCACTCTGGCTCACCTGTGAGCTCAGGCAATCCACCTGCCTTGACCTCCCAGAGTGCTAGGATTACAGGCATGAGCCACTGCACCTGGCCTCATACTCAGTTTTCTATCAAGTTTTTTGTTTGCCTGTTAGCTTTCATCTGAATTCTATCTATGGAAGCAATTCAATGTGTTTTTCTTTTGCAAATTTCCCCCTTGTCTGTGTATATAATCTTTTTAATTTTTAGCATCACAGCAATAAAATAAAAATTTGGGGAACTCCCACTTCTGTTTTTTAAAGAAAAAAATCTCTTGATGAATTGGAAATAGGACAATTTCTTAAGAAGAAAAAGATTGATTACGTCAAACCAACAGTCAGCATTATACTTACATAATAGAGGCACTATTTTTTAAAAGATGAGAAAGTTATTTGTGGATAACCATATTACTTGCAGATATCTTTAGTAGAAAAACTTAAAAACTCTTTAGTGAGAATTCAGAGTAAGGTAGCTAAATAGGAAAAACATACAGTAGACCCTCCACAGTTGATCACCTCCCTATATTGACCACCCCCTTACGCTGACCTAATTTTCATAGACTGGATATGCACTACATGTACGTATCAGCATAGTAGGCCTAATTCCTTATGTTGACCACCTCTATATGTTGACCAGTTTGTTACAGTCCCTTGGGGAGTCAGCATACAGAGGTTCTACTGTCTTTAAAAAAACCCAACATCTTTCTTATATACCTATAATGACTGGTTAGACGCTATAAGATAAAAGGATCTTAGTTACAATAACAAAACTGACATAATTTGGCCTACATATACCTTTAACATATCAAATTCATATGAAAATATTATAAAGCTTTACTGTGACAAGTATGGAGGCCTACTCCTCAGATTCCTATCAAGTGAGAACCTAAAGCAAGGAGTGTGGTTAGCTGATAGCCTCCAGCTGCAGCCCTTTTGAGACCTGCTGCTCTGTTCAAGAGAAATCACCTGGGCAGCTCCTAGACAGGACTAAGCATGTCGGGATACTAGGGCCTGAACATTTTTGCCTCTCCCTGGACTTTAGGCGATCTTTGTACCATAGCTTCACACTGGGTTGGCTATGACTTTCTGAATCTATTTCTACCCAATCTTCCTTCTTTCCCTCTCTCCTTCCATAGGGGAGTGCTTCTGATCATTTTCAAATTGCTTACTTTATGCCTTGAAAAGGCGTATCAAGAAAGAATGTAAAAGGGGGGGGGAGAAGATAATTGCAGTATATATATCTGAGAAATAACCCATATCCAGAATGCATAAAGAACCCCTACAAATCAATTAACAACCCCAGCCAACTAAATAGAAAATGGTCAAGAGACTTGAACAGGAACTTCACGAAAGAGGAAATCCAAATGGCCAATCGACATATGAAAAGGTGCTAACTCCATTAATCATCAGGTAAATGCAAGTTAAAACCACAATGCATGTTCCCAACACAAAGAAAAGATAAATGTTCCAGATGATGAATACCCCAATTACCCTGATTTGATCATTATACATTATATACAGATATCAAAATATCACATGTACTCCCAAAATATTACAATTGTGTATTAATAAAAAAATTAAATCATAAAAAGAAAAGCAAAAACAAAAATCTATAATGTAATAATCAATATATACCCACTAGAAAGTCTAAATGAAAAAGAAAGAAAATGCAAGTCTTGGTGAAGATGTGGAACAACCAGAATTCTCAAACACTGCTGGTGGGAATGTAAATTGGGATAACCATTTTGGAAAGCTGTTTGGTAATATCTACTAACACAGAACACATGTATACCTTTTGACCTAGCAATCCCACTCCTAGGCTTATCCTCAAGAGAAAGAAGCATTATGTTGACTGAAAGATCTGTGTAAGAATGAAGAGCGCTGCAGTAAACCTCACAGTCAAAAACTGAAGACCAGTCAAATGTCCTTTAACAGTAAAAGATAAAGAAAGTATGATAGTTATGCAAGGAAATATCAGTGAGAATGGATGAATTACAGATGTAGCAATATGGATCAGTCTCACAATATAATGTTGACTGAAAGAAGCCAGACCCCAAAGGAGGCATACTGTACATTCCATTTATGTTAAATTCAAAAAGCAAGCAAAACTGAGCTTTGGTGTTAGAACAGTGATTACCCCTACAGGGAGATAGCAATTAGTAGGAATCATGAGAGGAACTTATTGAGTACTAGTAATTTCTCTTTTGATCTGGGTGCTAGGTATATGGTATGTTCATATAGTGAAAATTAATCAAGTTGTACACTTAGGTCTTGTGTACTTTTGTATATGTATTTTAAACTTTAATAACAAGTTCAAAAGCAAAAAGAAAATGGGGGAGCATGGTATAATATGTAAAAACAAGGGCTGAGTGTGGTGGCTCATGCCAATATCCCAGCACTTTGGGAGGCCTAGGAGGGAGGAAATCAAAATCAGCTTGAGCAACAAAGTGAGACCCTGCCTCTACAAAAAAAAAAAAAAAATTAGCTGGGGGCGGCGCCTGTGGCTCAAAGGAGTAAGGCGCCGGCCCCATATGCCAGAGGTGGGGGGTTCAAACCCAGCCCCGGCCAAAAACTGCAAAAAAAAAAAATTAGCTGGGCATGGTAGCAAGCCGGGGCAGGAGGATGGATCACTTGAGCTCAGGAGTTCAAAGTTGCCGTAAGCTGTGATCACACCATTGCTCTTAAGCCTTGGCAACAGAGAGAGACCATGTCTCTAAAAAGAAAATATATTGGTGCCCATAGCACAGTGGTTATGGTGCCAGCCACATACACCAAGGCTGCAGGGTTTGAACCCGACCTGGGCCTGCCAAACAATGGCAACTACAACAAAAAAATAGCTGGGCATTGTAGTGGGTGCCTGTAGTCCCAGCTATGTGGGAGGCTGAGGCAAGAGAATTGCTTAAGCACAAGAGTTTGAGGTTGCTGTGAGCTGTGATTCCACAACGATCTACCGAGGGCAACATATGGAGACTCTGTCTCAAAAAAAAAAATGTAGGCAGTGCCTGTAGCTCAGTGGGTAGGGCGCTGGCCACATATACCCAGGCTGGCAGGTTCAAACCTGGCCCGGGTCAGCTAAACAGCAATGACAACTGCAACAAAAAAATACCCAGGCATTGTGGTGGGCGCCTATAGTCCCAGCTACTTGGGAGGTTGAGGCAAGAGAATTGCTTTAGCCCAAAGGTTTGAGGTTGCTGTGAGCTGTGATGCCATAGCACTCTGTCTCAAAAAAAAAAAAAAAATGTAGAAAGAAATCCCATTATATTTGAAGACACTATTGAGTATCAGTGAGTGATAAAATGTAGTCTTCTCCTAACGACAAGTGAATAACAAAACTATTCAAAGCACATATGGGTAGAAATTTATCTTTTCTGGTGACAGGAATATAGTGTCCCTATCAAATTGGCAAATCATCCATAATCCTTGAAAATCAGTTTCTGAAGCCTCTTTGAAGTCAGTTTCAAAGCATTTAATGGTTTTTCTTTTTTTTTTTTTTTTTTGAGACAGAGCCTCAAGCTGTCACCCTGGATACAGTGCCGTGGCATCACAGCTCACAGCAACCTCCAATTCCTGGGCTCAAGCGAGTCTCTTGCATCGGCCTCCCAAGTAGCTGGGACTACAGGCGCCTGCCATAACGCCCGGCCATTTTTTGGTTGCAGCCGTCATTGTTGTTTGGCGGACCAGGCTAAATTCGAACCCGCCAGCTCAGGTGCATGTGGCTGGCGCCTTAGCCCGTTGAGCCACAGGCGCTGAGCCCATTTAATGGTTTTTCATTCAAAAAATATAATGTGTACTAATTGCAGTCTTCAATGTGTACTCATTGTCAAAAGTCAAATACTTTTGCAAGGCTTATTATGCACGTAACAACCCCCCACATTCTCTTGCTTTGTACCTCCCATCCTAAATTCTGATTCCCAAAGGCAAGTGTTTCTAATTCTTCTAACTAGATAGCATACCTTAAACGTTATAAACTAGCTTATTTTGCAAGTAACTTTTAAAGTAAATATTCCTTTTCTTTATGTCTTAATTTTCAATTTAATTGATTGATTTCCCACCAGAAGGCTTTATTACTTTTGTATCACTACCATCACATACTTTCCCATATTTTATCCCTCAACATAAACAATATTGTGTTTTAATTTTTATGATTATGTTATTATTCAGTTAATCCATGGAATGTATTATGATTTCATTTCTTTTTTTACATAAAAATATTTTTGTTGACCTGTTTTTCCAGAGTTAATAATTGACTTTTTCTTTTAGGGTCCCCTGACTTTTCTAGTTAATATGAATCCTTCCCCAAACTTTGCAAAATAATTAAACCTCTTTCTGTCTGCACAACACGTATAATGATTTTTTATATTGCATTTTATTTTTTTCTTGAAAACCTCTCTCCTTTGGCCATCTGTCTACCTGCTGTAATCTGGCCTGCTTGCTTGCTAGGGCTGCTACACAGCTGTTTCCTGAAATATCCCTTCACCATCCCTGGGACTTTCTTGATGTATTATTTCTTTTTGGTGGAACAAATTTTGCATTTATTTTTCCTGAGAAAGGGTGCATGGAAGATAACATTTTATAAGACATCTCACTTTTGGAAAATATCTTTATTATACTCTAACACTTGAATGAGAGCATGGTGAGATTTAGAATTTTTGGTCAAAACAATTTTTTCTGAGACCTTAGATGACATTGGTTCCATTTACTTCTAGCTTTCAGAGTTGTTGACAAGTATGATTGATGCTATTCTGGTTCTATATCTTGCACAGACTTGTTCTTTATTCCTGGAAGCTTTTAGGGTCTTCTCTCTATCCCTGGTGTTCTATAACTCTATGATTATATGCTTTGGTGTGGGTGTTTCTCAAGGTGCTGAGAATTTGGGCCCCTTTAAATCTAGGAACTTCTGGATTTTAGTTCTGGGAAAATTTCCCCAATTATACAAGGAATTAATAATAATTTCCTGCCCTTTATCTTCTCCCTTCTCTATGGAACTACATTTAGTTGGATCCTTGGGCCAAGATTATTGCTCTAATTTTCTTACCTTTTTTCTTCTATTTTCCTTCATCTTTCCCTCCCTTCCATCTATGCTTTCTATTTTCTTTTGGGAGCTTAGTTTTATCTTTCAAATTCCTTGAATTTTTATTTACTTTTCTCATGCTTTTTAACTTCCAAAGCCATATTCCTCCCTTCTTGCCTTCCTTCAGTGGCATCCACATTACCTCATGGATATATCACTATCTTTTATTACTTTCAGGGTAGAACTTTTTCGAAGTTTTTTTTTGTTCTCTCTTATTCTCTTTTCCCTCCAAGCTCCTTTTTCTTTCTTTCCTGATTCTTTTTTCATGTAAGAAATTTTCCTCAACTATCTAGTGATTTTATCTTTTTATATTTAAAAGTGAAACACTAAAAAAAATGTATACATCTAAATGGTCTACTGGGCCATTTCTTTCGTAGAACCCAAATATCAGAGACTCTAGGTTGTTCTTCTTGGGCTTGTCAGTTTCTCCGGAAGAGAATCCCCCATTATCTCATCTGGCTGTCAGTATTCTGGGAGCCAAGGGCAAAGAAAAGAGATTTGGGGGGAAAGGGTGGGAGAAAGTAGTAAGATCTCAACAATCAGTCTTTTACTTAATTCCTGTTTTCAGACTACGGCCTTATCCCCAACCTAAGTTCAGAGCCTTTCTGATTCAGTTTCTTCCATCTCTTGCTAGGTTGAGAAAGGGAAGGGAAAAGGTGCTAAATCTAATTATTCCTGAAAGAAACTTCTCCCATTACAAGCTTTTCCCTTCATCCTTGCTTTCAGAGTTACCAAAAGGTCTGCAATCGCTGAGGAATGTTGCAGTACAACACTTGAATGACAGCATGCAACTTTCTCAAGAGTTGCATAGCTCAAACCAGCACCCTTTGTGTTGGAATACCTCTCCATAGGCACTTACATTTCAGTTTCTCTGCTGTACTGTTATCAACCATCTATCAGTTTTTCAGCTTCTAAAAATGTGTTGCTACCTCTTGTGTGCTGTTGTCTCTCTCCAAGAGATTGTCTTTGTGTTTTGTTTTTAAATTATTTCTTTACCATTGTTTTAATGGGATTCAGGAAGAAGTAGATATAAACACATTTATTTATTCAATAATTACTTATTAAGAACTCATTATGCACCAGGAAGTATTATAGGTCTTGAGGGATACAAGTAAAACACAGAAATACAAAAAACGAAAAACAAAGAACACGTCTTTTCTCATCGAGAGTTCTTATTTCAGTTAGTGGAAACAGATAACATAAGTAAAAAAATAAATACAGGTATTCCTTACCAACTGAACTTTTACTTAATTCCCATTTTCAGACTAGAGCCTATTCCCACCCGAGTTCAGAAGATCCTGACTCCGTTTCTTCCATCTTTTGCTAGCTTGAGAAAGGATGTTATATTTGGTTATTCCTTCCAGAAACTTTTATGAAATTCTCCCATTATAAGCCCTTCCCCTCAAGAATTAAAAAGATTTGGAAATAATTTTTGATAAATACTTTGTCATCTTAATTTCTGCTACTTTCTGAAACTCAGGAACCAAGTAGATTAGAATTATGTAGTGTCCCCCAATATTCTAACTCATTATCAGAATCAGGAATTTAATGTAGATAACCAGGGACAATTGCATAGTGATAAAGCACAACAAGGAGGGATAAAAGTAGTCAGGTGGTCAGGGAAGACCACTCTAATTATGGTAACCACCTAGATATCTGAGAAAAGAGAAAGGTGTTTCATGCACAGGGAATCTAGTAAGTGAAAAGATTCTGAGATAAAAGTGAGGAAGTCAGTGTGGTCAGAGTGGACTAATAAGAGGAAAAGTAGGAGAGGATGAAATCAGAGAGGATACCAGGAACTAGATCACATAGGACCTATAGACTATGATAAAGACTTGCCTTTATTCTGAATGAGATGGGAAAACATTAAAGGTTTTTCTTGGTTGTGTTTTAAAAATACCATTCTACCCAGCTACTTGGGAGGCTGAGGCAAGAGAATCACTTAAGCCCAAGAGTTTGAGGGTACTGTAAGCTATGACACCATGGTACTCTACCGAGGTTAATACAGTGAGACCCTGTCTCAAAAAAAAAATACAGCAGAAATACTTGATAGATGAATAGGATGTGGGATATGGAGAAAGAGAACAGTCAGGGATGACTGCAAAGTTTTTGGCCTAAGCAACTGAAAAATTAGAGCTATTATTTTCTACGATAGGCCTGAGAAATGAGCAGGTTATGCAGGTTGATAGATGGGGGATGACAAGGAAGGAAACAGATTTTGGTTTCTATCAATTTAAGTTTGAGAGATCTACAGAGATCAAGTGGGGATGTAGAAGGGGCAGATGGGTATGTAAGTATAAATTTCAGTGGAGATCTGGGCTAGAGATATAAGATTAGAATAAGTCACCGTATAGACAACGTACAAAACCAAATGACTAGATGATGCTACTTAGGGAATAAGGGTAGAGAGAAAAGAGGTTTGAGTGTTGAACCCTGGATGACTCCATCATTTGGAGGTCAGAAATTTGAGAAAGAAAAATCAAGAGAGAAATAGAAACACAGAAAAATCAAGGGAGAATGAGATTTTAAAAGTCAAGTAAAGAAAGTATTTTAAGATGGAAAGAGTGACCAAATGTGCCCTATGCTGCTGACAGGTTGATTAAGAGTAGTAAGAATGGATCATGGGATTTGGCAATATGGAGTCATTGGTTATAGTGAAGTGACTGCAGAAAAGCCCAATAGAAGTGAATTCAAGGCAAAGTGGAAGGAGAGGTTGGAGAGAATGAGCATTTGCAACTCTTTCAGAATTTCTCTTTCAAAGAGTTTTTCTTTAAAGAGAAGCAATAGCTGGAGGGGAATGTGGAGTAGTTAGGTGGATCTTTGTATTTTAGTTTGGGAGACAGATTTGTATGCTTACAGGAATAGTTCAGCAGAAGAAAAATTTAATGATACATGATTTCAGAAAAAAGAAGGGAAAACTGATAATAAAGTACTTGAATAGGCAAGAAAGGATAGGATGAAATGCCTAAGTATTTTCTCTTTATTTTTCCATTTACCTGGGAAGAAGGGTGATGGGAACGGTGCAGAACAAATATTTAGAAACAAGTGTACATAAAGATTCAATCAGAACTACAAGTTTATGTGAATTCTGAACAAGACAGTAAAAGTTCACACCTTCCAAAGTTCAGATTTTTTTTTTAAATTTGCTTTGATCTTGGATCTGATTCTTAATTAGCCTTTACTGAAAAAGATTTTTGATCTATGTTCATTCTTGAGAAATTCTTCAATAACCATACAATAATTTCAGTACCACAAACATTAACACAAGCCTCATAATTATCCCTTTATGACATTTATTTTTATTTTATTTATTTATTTTTTGAAACAGAGTCTCTACTATAGTGTCACCCTTAGTAGAGTGCTGTGGTGTCTTGGCTCATAGCAACCTCAAACTCTTGGGCTCAAGCAATTCTCTTGCCTCAGCCTCCCAGGTAGCTGGGACTATAGGCACTCACCATAATGCCCAGATATTTTTTTTTTGCAGTTGTCATTGTTGGTTAGCTGGCCCAGGCCCGGTTCAAACCCGCCAACTTCAGTGTACGTGGCTGGCGCCGTAACAACTGTGCTAAGGGCCCTGAGCCCATTTACTTATTTTTAATTGATACATATTAGGTGCGCAAATTTTCAAGGCATATATAATAATTTTAGTAACATTCAGATATAAAACAAAGTGAAATAAATGACTTTATTACGATTTAAGTATTTTTTCATGTTGTCTTCTACATAACTATTTATCCTCTCTTTCCCTTATATCTCTCTAATGTCCTATCATTAGCAGAATCTTTATTATTAAGACTGCATAAATCACAATGGACCTAATTTTAGAAAATAGTATCCTAGACTATTTTTATCAATCAATGAAAGAACTAGCTGAAAGTTACCTTTTCATCAGTGTCCAATTTTAAATACAATCTTGGAGAGAAGAGTGCCTTTCATCCCCTATTCTTTATTCTGAATTTGCAGTGACTTTTAATTCTTTATAGATTTATAGAAATGTTAAATCAAAGCTAATGTAATCAAAAATTTCTGAAAACAAGTAGTTATAATAATAAAAACAGCAGCTTCCAATGACCACCAGCTCTACACACCTGGAAAACCCAAGAATGTTGTTACAAAAGAAACAAAAGGGATGGCAGATGACTATAAATACAGATTTCAAAAAGTCACCAAGCTGGGCATGGTGACTCATGCTGTAATCCCAGCACTCTTGGAGGCCATAAGTGGGAGGACTGCTTGAGGTCAGGAGTTTAAAACCAGCGTGAACAAGAGAGAGATGCTCATCTCCAGAGAAAATAGTTGAGTATGGTGACACATGCCTGTAGTCCCAGCTACTTAGGAGGCTGAAGCAGGGGGATCTCTTGAGCCCAAAAGTTTGAGGTTGCAGTGAGCTATGATGACACCATTGCACTCTAGCCTGGCCACCAGAATAAGACTCTATTTAAAAAAAAAAAAAAAAAAAAAGGAACAGAATTCTATACTGCCCAAACCAACAGCTAAATCCACATAGCATTGTGCAGATTTTTCTTTTTATTAATTTTTTTTTTTTTTTTTTTTAGAGACAGAGTCTCACTTTGTCACCCTCAGTAGAGTGCAATGGCATCGCAGCTCACAGCAACCTCCAGCTCGTGGGCTTAGGAGATTCTCTTGCCTCAGCCTCCCAAGTAGCTGGGACTACAGGCCCCTGCCACAACACCCGGCTATTTTTTTGTTGCAGTTTGGCCAGGGCAGGGTTTAAACCTGCCACCCTCGGTATATGGGGCCAGTGCCCTACTCATTGAGCCACAGGCACCGCCCTTTTTTATTAATTTTTAAGATATTAGTAGTCTCTCCATTTAGCATTATTCATTCATTGTTTCATAGTACTTTTACCACATCCAAAATATTCTAAATTTGGGTGAAATTGAAGAAACTGCCAACTGATAATCAGGAGGAAAAAACAGGAAGGAGAAGGACAGTATTTAATAAACACCATCTTAATTAGCCCAAAAACCATTGATACTTAAAAAAAAGGAAAAGCTCATATGATTATCCCATATATTATCTATATATATCACTGACCACGTTCTAATAAGTCTCTGAAATTCTACACCAGGGGTTCTCAACCTTCCTAATGCCTCCTAATGCTACGACCCTTTCTTACAGTTCCTCAAGTTGTGGTGACCCCCAACCATAAAATTATTTTCGTTGCTACTTCAATTACTTCAAACTGTAATTTTGCTACTATTATGAATCATAATGTAAATATCTGCTACGCAGGATGTATTTTCATTGTTACAAAGGGGTCATGACCCACAGGTTGAGAACCGCTGTTCTAGAGGTATGTTTCTCAGGAAATTCTGACAGATGAGTTCTTGATTTTTTAATTATATTGTGACTTAAATGCATTTCAACTCCCAAGTAGAAATAACAAAGGGCCCTGGTTACTAATAAACTGAAAAAAATCTAAAGTAATCTCAAGTCAGTCCTACATTTAGCTTTATAGCATTAATAAAAATTTTCAGCATAAAAAACCACCATTGTTTATTTTAGAAAGGGGCATGTAACAATAATTAACTCAAAGATTACATTATTATAATTTATTAATTCCATATTTTGCCAAAACAGCTTACCGGGTACAAAATATTCTGTTGGTATAAACCAATGAAATTCTAAATGAAATCCCAAGCGAACAGCCTTCCAGGTGACAAGGAAAATCAAATAGAGAACGGATACTGTGCCTGTGAGAAAAAAATTCAGAAACCATTTATTATCTTTGTGTGTTTTATAGAGCATTTTAACATTAAGCTTTGTTTCTACACTTCAGAAATGTGGAAAATTATTACCCTCATTTATTATCCTCAGTAAAATCCCAACTAGGATCTAAAGAATAGAAACAAGCTATGTGAGTTACCAGAAAACAAAACAAAACAAAACAAAACAAAACATTATTTAATAGGCCTAAGAATGACTAGATGAAGAAAACGCGTATGTTGTTGAATGCAAAACTGCTTTATTTATGAGCCGAGGTTAGTGAAAAAATACAAGTAGAAAAGTCCATTACAAAATTTTAAGGTTACATAAAAGAAAAAAACCCACGAAACTGGCTCGGTGCCTGTGGCTCAGCAGGCTAAGGCGCCAGCCACGTACACCTGAGCTGGCAGATTCGAAACCAGCCTGGGCCGCCAAGCAATGATGACAGCTGCAACCAAGAAATGGCTGGGTGGCCGGGCGTTGTGGCGGGAGCCTGTAGTCCCAGCTGCTTGGGAGGTGGAGGCAAGAGACTCGCTTGAGCCCAGGAGTTGGAGATTACTGTGAGCTGTGATGCCACGGCTCTCTATGCAGGGTGACAGCTTGAGGCTCTGCCTCAAAAAACAAACAAACAAACAAACAAACAAACAAAAAAAGCCCATGAAACTAAATTTTATTCTTTGTGTTCTTTCATTCTTTATTCTTTTTTTTTTTTTTGATACAGGGTCTTCCTAGGGCTAGAGTGCAGTGGCATCATTATAGATTACTGTAACCTCAAATTCTTAGCCTCAAGCTATCCTCCTGCCTCAGGCGGGCCCTGGTTACCAATAAACTGAAAGAAATCTAAAGTAATCTCAAGTCAGTCCTACATTTAGCTTTATAGCATTAATAAAAATTTTTCTTTGGGTTCTTTCACTTCTGTGTATCAGAAGTGTTAGAGATACTTAATAGGCTGGAAATCTGTCTAGTATTTAATGTGAGATGATAAGAAAGTAAATCATGCACAGTGGCTCATGCTTGAAATCCTAGCACTTTGGGAGGCTGAGGCAGGATTATTGCTTCAGGCCAGGAACTTGAGATTAGCCTAGACAACATAGTGAGACCCTATCTCTAGAAAAAAAAATAGAAAAATTAGGCAGGTGTGGTGGTACATGTCTATCGTACTTGAGAGGCCGAGGCAGGAGAATAGCTTGAGGCTAAGAATTTGAGGTTACAGTAATCTATAATGATGCCTCTGCACTCTAGCCCAAGGAAGATCCTGTATCAAAAAAAAAAAAAAGGGCGGTGCCTGTGGCTCAAAGGAGTAGGGCACCGGCCCCATATGCCGGAGGTGGTGGCTTTAAACCCAGCCCGGCCAAAAACTGCAAAAAAAAAAAAAAATTGGCTCAGTGCCTATAGCTCAGCGTCTAGGGCACCAGCTACATACACCAGGGCTAGTGGGTTCAAACCTGGCCTGGGGCCTGCCAAACAACAATGACAACTACAGCAAAAAATAGACAAGTGTTGCGGTGGGGGCCTGTAGTCCCAGCTACTTGGGAGGCTGAGGAAAGAGAATTGCGTTAGCCCAAGAGTTTGCGGTTGCTATGAGCTGTGACGCCACATCACTCTACTGAGGGCAACATAGTAAGACTATGTCTAAAAAAAAAAAAAAAAAAAAAAGTCAAGAAAGAAAGGTAGTGAATGTGCATCATAAGCCAAAAAAATCCATGAATAATCTAATACATAGATGAGGTTTTTCTGATTGGGTAATTCTATAGGCTACATGGAAAGATTCCAAATTCCATTCCCAGGTATTTGGGCCCACAGGATAAAGCAGGTATTTAGAATTTTTTTTTTTTCCTTTTCGTAGTTTTTGGCCCGGGCTGGGTTTGAACCCGCCACCTCCGGCATATGAGGCCGGTGCCCTACTCCTTTGAGACACAGGCGCCGCCCGGTATTTAGAATTTTTTAATAGTGTAGAAGTTAGAGGATTATTCCTCTTAAGGAATAAGTTCAGTCATTATGGAGCAGAGTCAGGAAACCCAGGAAGTTCACTGGATGCTAATCTCTCTAAAGAAGCTATGGTTTTAAAAGGGGAAAGTACCAAGGAAAAGGACAAAAGCAGAATATCTTTACAGAGTTAGAGAATAATCAACCTGGTTGGAAGGCTGGTGATTGTTTTGTCAAAATGAGCAAATCCTTCAATAAAGTTTATATTCTTTTAAAAGCTTCATTCCATAGGAAAGTTGGCAAACAAACCAGGAAACCACAAATGAGGTATATAAGCTCTATTGTGGGTTTGGAGATTAGCTAATTCAGAAAGGATGAAAACAAGACGCTGAAGCTTATCTAACTACAATTCTTCATTTTCTGCATGTTTGTGCCTGCTTATGATGAATCCTGTGAGGCAGAGAGGCATAGAAAAATATCTTTACTTCTTCCTTGGTCTTCTAGAAACCCAAAGGCCACCTCTGATGGGTAATTTAATTATTTCATATTTTAGGCAGCCTATCAGGAGATCAGATCAGGAAGGTGAAATTCTATGGTTTGTATAGAATTGTCAACTCCTTAGCAATGATCCTTCATACTAGAGATGAGCTTTCACTGGGGGTTCCTTTCACTATCTTAAACAAGGTCAAAACACTCCTTTAGTGATTTCTGAAAAACAGAGCTCACAGAAAGAGGTCTGTTCTTTTAAAGAGGCAATAGTGTTCTGTGAAAGAAAAAGCACGGAGAAGAACAAAAGCAGAATAAACCTAAGAAGCCTGACCTACAGGACGATCTCCTAGACTAGTGGTTCTCAACTTTCCTAATGCCACGACCCATACATACAGTTCCTCACGTTGTGGTGACCCCTAACCATAAAATTATTTTCATTGCTACTTCATAACTGTAACTTTGGTATTGTTATGAATTGTAATGTAAACATCTGATATGCAGGATGTATTTTCATAATTACAAAGGGGTCACGACCCACAGGTTGAGAACCGTTGTCCTAGATTCAAAGTCAGATGATAATTCTGTCTTACACTCTTAAATAGAGATAGGAAAAAATATTTTATAACTTCCCTTAGTAAGTTCTAATGTTTCCAATCCTTAGAATTGAGAATTCCTATAATATCTGACTTGGTTAGAATGGGAAACCAAACAACTCATGTCTCAAAAAGAAAAAAAAAACACCCACCAAAAAGAGACTTGAAATGGTCATCTACATTTTTCTCTTTGTCAAATTCCATAAAAAAACAAATAAGGACAAAAATCAGGTTACCATATGAAGGAACAAATTAAACATAGGCCTGAATGTAACTTTCTCCTCAGTCAGACCATATTTCTGCACAATCCACCATATATTCTATAACACAAAGGCTCAACCACTCAGTGCCATGGCTTACCTAGGATGTTAAATTTTGAAAAAAATGAAGGAGATTTGAAATTGAGCAGTGGCAAGAGGAGTCCTACAAGGTAAAAGGGTACCGTCTTGGACTTATGCCACCACTTTTCAAACTGCTGGATTTCCGTATCATTGGCGTAGAAAATCATAGAGCTGTTGTCAGGCTGGCCACCACTCCCGGCACTTGGACAAATTACTGTAATAGGAAAGCGCCAGATTAGAGAAGACCACCAAGAACAGAAAATGACCACCCCCAGAGTCTGATGCTTGCTCTACCACGATCTCAACTTTACTATGAGCACTAAGTTTCTCATTCCTGGAAAAAAAAATAGAGGGTTTATATATAGGTATATTAGGGATCTTTCAACTAAAAATAAATAAAGGTGAGGAGATCTTTAAAAATTTTGAGGTATTATCTTTCAACTCTACTGGAAGCTATAAAAATATCCCGCTAAACATCCCTTGGTCCCACTACCAGAAAGAAAATATTGGACTGGATGATATTTGGTCTTATTTATATAGTAATGTAAGAAATACCATTCAGAGAAACTGTTTATTATACTAATAATTCACTCAAAGGCCAAAGAGCAAATCTTTGAACAATAAACAAAATTTACGTGTTTGAAATAAAAAGCAGACATTGAAATACCTACCATAGTATCATACTTATTAATGAAAGCTTAAGAATCTTAAATTCCAATAATCCAAAATAATTCTGGAAGTTTATCACACTCAGTAGAAACCTAAGAGCCAAGATGATATCCAAACAACTGGAAAGTCAGCAAAATGCATTTTTCTTAAAAGCTGATTTACAAGTGGCAATTTCTCCTGCTAACAGATAGAATACAAATCATTCTCACTGCTTCTACTTTCAAAATAGAGCTTTTGCTAATAATCAGCTCTCTGTAAAGAACTCTTAATGATGGCAAAAAAATACTCATATTAGGTAACCATCATCTTCATCACTTGTTAAAGACAAAGTATATGCGTTGACAGTTGTATTTTTTATTTCATTCTTCATCTATTATTTGGCATGCCACAAGCCCAAACATTTCATTTTCCTTCTCCTTCTTTCTTAGTCAGAATTTTAACATGTACTTTTTTCTTCGATGCTATGGACATAAAATTTTCTTATGGTAGCTATAGTGATGAAGAGCACAGGGTATGGAAGAAGTAAATGGCATAATGAATCCCAACTCTGCCACTTGACAGTTAGCTGTCTTTGGGCAAATTAACTTCTCAGTGTCTTGGTTTCTTCATCTGAAAACAGAGTTAATGGTACCTTACATAATAAAGGTCGATGTAAAACACTTAGTACATGCCTGTGCATAGTAAGTATTCAATACATGCTAGTGATTATTTCATAATCTATTTACCACACTCTTCAAAATAAACATTACCAGAGAAATCAAGAAGTGCTGGAATCAACAGAAGATATGGCTATGCAAAATAAACTGACTTTGCTGATGGTGATCTCCAAATCTTCTAAATGCAATCGTGATACTCATTACTTTAATGATAAACTTCCTATTGGAGTAGAAATCCTTCAGGTAGGATTTCTATCAATTAACATCAGAATAACAAAAGTAAAATAATTTTTTCTTTTTTTTTTTGAGACAGTCTTACTTTGTCACCCTTGGCAGATTGCCGTGGCATCATAGCTCATGGCAACCTCAAACTCTTGAGTTCAAGCAATTCTTTTGCCTCAGCCTCCTGAGTAGCTAGCACTATAGGTGCCTAGCTAGGCACTATAGGTGCCTGCCATAATACCTGACTACTTTTAGAGATGGGGTCTCGCTCTTGCTCAGGTTGGTCTCAGGCAATCCACCCACCTCGGCCCCCCAGAGTGCAGGATTACAGGTGTGAGCCACTGCGCCTGGCCTAATTTTCTCTTTTAAGACAAGAATGTTATTTGGCCCTTTGAAACTTCTGCGGTAAAAGATAGGGTGCCAGAGATTTTAGCCTAATAATTCAAAGGAATGTGTGTGTATATCCACAGGAATAAAAGCTAGTATTTCACTCATTTATTTTCTAGTATTAACAAATGACAGTTTTAATTAAGGGGCAAAGTAAGACACAGACTAGCAAACATTGGAATAAATATACACTTCCTGAGAGGAGGGACTTTTGTCTGTTCATTATTATATCCCTAGAGCCTAAAACAGTCTGACACATAATAGGCTTAATACATGTTTAAAATGAATTGTCCTCTGAGAGATCAGTGTATACCTCCATTAACATGACATCGATTTAATAGCCCTCAACCCCAAATATAAAAAACCTTTAGGTCATGTTCAAGGTTAACAGTATAACTGTTAACAAGATTACAATAAATATTTTTTTTGTGACTTTTTTTAATTAAATCATAATTGTGTACATTGGTGCAATCATGGGGCACAATGTGCTGACTTCATGTACAATCTGAAATATTTTCATTGAACTATTTAACATAGCCTTCATGGCCTTTTAATCACTATATGAAGATATTTATATTCTGT
>CAUYRH010046374.1:0-53786 GCA_963574655.1 Perodicticus potto
CTGCAACCAAAAAATGGCCGGGCGTTGTGGCGGGCGCCTGTAGTCCCAGCTACTTGGGAGGCAGAGGCAGGAGACTCGCTTGAACCCAGGAATTGGAGGTTGATGTGAGCTGTGATGCCACAGCACTCTATCCAGGGTCACAGCTTGAGGCTCTCTCAAAAAAAAAAATTAAAAGAAATTGTTTTCAATAGCTGGGTATGGTGGCTCCAGAATGGGGAGTTGGGGAACCGTGGGGATCCAGAGCAAGTGAGAAGGATATCTGCTAAGAAGTATCCTGGATTAGGGTATTATTCCAAGTGAGGAGGGCACACAAATACAGAAGGAATGATAGCGATATTGGGAGATTAGTTATAGACAGAGAAGAAGATTAATCAGATATATGCAGAAGGTGCCAGAAATGTAGGAACGTTTTAAGAAAGGAGGAATTATGAATTTGTGATGCTCAAGTCACATTTAACTTCTGCAATTACACTTCTTAACGTGTTTTGTATTCATTTTTTGTTATTGGTATATATTGAGAGAAACACCCTCTGTGTATAAAAAGAATGGGAGCCAGGTTTGTCACTGTAGAAGAATTTAAAAATACAGAAAGGGATTTCATGATTCACGATTCAGGGACATAAGACATTCTGAATTTGAAGAAGAGGATTACAAAATATTTTAGCCCTTAAGTGAAAACTAAATATGTGCAAGGATTTTTCTTTTCTCAACTAGTCTATATAATTGCTCATAAACATTACTGTAAAGAGATGTGATACAGTGGTCGCCCCTGTAGCTCAGTGGGTAGGGCGCTGGCCACGTATGTACACTGAGGCTGGAGGGTTTGAACCTGGCCTGGGGCCAGCTAAAACAATGACAGCTGCAAAAACAAAAAAAATAGTTGGGCTTTGTGGTGGGCACCTGTAGTCCCCGATACTTGGGAGACTGAGGCGAGAGAATTGCTTAAGCCCATCAGTTGTGAGCTGTAACGCCATAGCACTCTACCCAGGGCGACAGCTAGAGACTCTGTCTCATAAAAAAAAAAAAAAAAGAGAGAGAGAAAAAGAAATGTGACACATTAGCATGAAATTGTTTTCCTATGTATCATTTATGAAGCTAATATAAATTGTAAGCAATATCTGTTTTCTGTATTCTAATCATCAGCTATTCTGCCCTTTAAAGTTTCTTGAAATTGGCCAGGGGTGGTGGCTTATGGCTGTAATCGTAACACAGTAACACATTCAGAGGCCAAGGTGGGAATATCGCTTGGGGACAGGAATTTGAGATTGGCATGAGCAACATACAAAAAATAGAAAAATTAGCACAACTATAGTCTCAGCTACTCAGGTGGTTAAAGCAGGAAGACTGCTTGAGCCCAGGCGTTTGAAAGAAGCAAGGGCAACATAGCGAGACCCAATCTCAAAAAAAAACCCCAACAAAATGGTTTCTACAAAAGAAGTCAAATATGAAGTGTTAGAATCACATCAGATTCCTAGAGAAACAGACCAGTCTCAAGTATCTGAAAACTGGGGGCCTTGTTGCTAGGCCTTTTCCATCTAAGAACTAAACAATTTCTTCCTATTTCAGGCAACCAAAACCTCATATTCTGGACACGCAAGGAAAATATAGTCGTGCTTTTATGGCCTGGCACATGGGTGATTATGAGGATACTGACCAGAGAAATTCCAAATGGGCCCTGCTTGTTAAGGAGAATAACTCACTGACAGGGGGACCTTCCAAGTCACCACTGCTGCCAAAGCTGTCAAAAAAGGTATGATTTATTTTTGCTTTTATGAATTATCGTTTAAAAAAGTCAAGTCGGGGTCGGCACCCGTATCTCAGTGGTTAGGGCGCTGGCCATATACACTGAGGTTGGCGGGTTCGCGCCCAGCCCAGGCCTGCTAAACAACAACAACTGCAATCAGAAACTACCCGGGCGTTGTGGTGGGTGCCTGTATTCCCAGCTTTTTGGGAGGCTGAGGCAGGAGAATCTCTTAAGGCCAAGAGTTGGAGGTTGCTGTGAGCTGTGAGGCCACGGCAGGGTGGCCAGGGTGACATAGTGAGACTCAGTCTTAAAAAAAAAAAAAAAAAGGTCAGGTCATTTTAACATACAGTTGTTATTTTTTAATTTCTGGTTAATGTGAGGGTACAAACAACCAAACCACAATATTTGAATGTGTTAGGTAGAGTTCCTCTTGTAGCTATGTCCTGCACCCACTCCAACGCCCCCTGCCCCCAACTTGAATTAAAATGAGTTTTTCTCCTATGTGGGTGTGAATTACATCTTCTATTGGCTTTATATTAGTATCGAATACACTGGATCCTTGCTCGTCCATTCTTGTGCTACTTTACTGAGAAGAATGTGTTCCAACTCCACCCAGGTTAATACAAAAGATGTGAAGTCTCCAACTTTTTTTTCTTTTTGTAGAGACAGAGTCTCACTTTATCGCCCTGGGTAGACTGCCGTGGCGTCACACAGCTCACAGCAACCTCCAACTTCTGGGCTTAGGCGATTCTCTTGCCTCAGCCTCCCGAGTAGCTGGGACTACAGGCGCCCACCACAATGGCCCGCTAGTTTTTTGCAGTTCGGCCAAGGCTGGTTTTGAACCCGCCACCTTCGGTATATGGGGCCGGCGCCCTACTCGCTGAGCCACAGGCGCCGCCCTGAAGTCTCCATCTTTTTATGGCTGAATAGTATTCCATGGTATACCTATACCACTGTTTGTTAATCCATTCCTGAATTGCTGAGCATTTAGGTTGTTTCCATGTCTTGGATAAATTAATGTTTTAATATTAGTAAAAAGTTTTATAGCTCCTTTTAATCTACCAAAGCATTTTATAATTTATATTGGATTGCCATAATATTAACTTGGGGGTAAGTGGGCACGTGTATTATTCCCATTTTGTGTGGTTCAGTCCCTAAAATTGCTTATGTAGCACAAGGTTCACCGGGAGGCACTGGCCATCCCCTCATTTCCTTGGCTGAGAAAGCACTCAACCAGGAAATGGAGATGAATCTTTAAACCCCCTCGGAACCTTCACCAACTAAGGTTAGAGTGAAAACCTTAGAAAACTAGAAAAACGTTCTAGTTTTCCCCTGTACTATCTGTGGAATCTTGGGCAAGTTGCCCAAATATCCATATATGGTTTTTATAAGTGAAATGGGGATATTTGTATTTGTTCTGAAATTTTTGTAGAATTAGCATGAGATTCAAGTAAGAAACATATAAGTATATATTCAAGGTCCATGTGCAAATCACTCTCCTATAATAGCTTTTTGCATAATCCCACAGCAGAACGCACTTTGTAGTCACCGTTTATTTCACTATTGAGTTGGACAGAAAAGGGAATAGCATAGCTCAGACCAGAGACCCCTGTTCTCTTCACAGAGTTGTCTTGCTCTGCTTAAGAATCTTGCCAGCCTACTAGAACAGTCCTGACCCTTTGTCCCCAGACAACTGATTCCTTAGCAATTGATGTGTATTTCAAACACTCCAAGGGAGCCATGGTTGTCCTCCTTGGTATGTCCTGACCTTACGTATATTTTATATTTTAAAAAGGGAACAGTTTAACCACTAACATTCCTGTGTGGTCTGAATTTTGGGATAAATCCAAATGAAATGATTCATCACAGTGTGTGTGGACGAGAGCTTGGATTACTTACATTATATCACTGAACTAATTTTGGATAGGTTTAGAGCTATCATGAGTTAAATTTTCCCAAGTATCTTCCTCTATTATCCACTAAATCCAAATGAAATATTTTTTGTGCATCAGAAAACAATCTGTGAAAAGATTTATTTTGATTTCAAATTTGCAGAACGAGTTGCAATACAAGTACAAAAATCTTCTCATGTACGCTTCACCCAGATCCATCTGTTGTTAATTTTATTATTTTAATGTTCTCTTTGTTTCTCTTTCGCCATTTGGGGGTAAGTTGCAGACATGTTTCCCCGTTACCTCCATTGTTTTTAGAGACAGGGTCTCTCTCTTGTCACTTAGGCTGGAGAGCTGTGCTGTGGTCATAGTTCACTGCAGCCTCCAACTCCTGGGCTCAAGGGATCCCCCTGCCTCAGCCTCCCAAGCAGCTGAGACTACAGGGGCATTCTGGACACCCAACTAGCTGCTTTACGTCTAAATATTTCAGGGTGCATTTCCTAAGAACAAGGATATTCTCTCACATAACCACAGCACAATTGACAAGATTCAGGAAATGTAGTATTGACACATTATCTAAAGTTCATGATCAAATTTTATTAATTGATCTTTGCATTTTTTCCTAATCCAGGATTCAATCTAGGGTCATGTACTGTATTTACACAGTTATCACGTCCCTCTAGTGTCCTTCAATTTGGAAGATTTCCTCAGTTTTGCTCTTTTGTAACAATGACACTTTTTGTAGAGCACAGGCTAGTTCTATAGAATTTCTCTCAACATGGGGTCAATGTTGTTTCTTCATGAGCAGATTCAGGTTTTGAGTTTGGGGCAGGAATCCTGGAATCCCATAGAGGTGAGGTGTCATTCTAAGCACATCACATCAAGAGGCACCTGAGGTCAGATTAATTCTTCATTGGTGAGAGGAGTTTATTACTCAGTTACATCCTTTCTCTTCCAGGAATAAACAAAATAGTCTTTATTAACTGGGCTATCTCTTACATTTCCAGAAATATATTAGGTACTTCCAAGTCGAGTTTTTGTACCATCTTGCAGAATTCTTATAGACATTTCAAACTCAAACTCCCCTCCTTTTTATATAAATCTCTTCAGGGAAAATAAATTAAAGCAAGTGTTTTTATACATTCAAAAGCAAATAATAAATACCTCATGTGAAAAGCCTCCAACACGAAGCCTCACACATAGAGGCCAGTGAGTGGCTACCATTTCTATTCTTACTGGAGATGCCAGCACATTTTCCATTCTTATGCTGCAAGAATCAGGACATACACTGAAAGCCCCTCAAAAGCGAAAACTGGTCAGGGAGACGCCTGTGGCTCAGTGAGTAGGGTGCCGGCCCCATATGGCAGAGGTGGCGGGTTCAAACCCAGCCCCGGCCAAAAACTGCAAAAAAAAGTGAAAACTCATCAATGTTACTGGGGGATTTGAAGGAGGCTTGAAAATAAACTATAATCGTATAGATAATATCACATGCTTTCTCATCTCAATAGATTGAAAAGGGGCATATTTTATATTCATGCCCTGGAGTTTGGTATTCCATTTATAAATTTTATGACTTAATTACAATGTTTTCAAAAATACACAATTTTTGATATTTAGAAGTATCATTCTTGTGTAAATCTACCCAAAATGCTCTTCCAGATATTTTTGGAAATCTATTGGGCAAACTTCTGATTTACAAGGCAAAGGCAATGATAGCCTAGCACCTTTGGGGAAGTATGCCCGGTTCAGTGTGGCCAGACAACAGAGTACAAAGAGGAGTATCTGGTGACGAGGCCACAGGGAGGGATCAGCTGGGGCATTTGAGCATATAGCGCTAAGGAACTTGGATACATACTTTACTGGGCTGACTCTTTTGTTGGAGACAGGGGTGTCTTCTGTTGCTTAGGCTGGAGTGCAGTGGCCGGATCACAGCTCACGACAACCTCAAACCACTAGGCTCAAGAGATCCTCACACTTCAGCCTCCCAAGTAGCTGGGACTACATAGACTACCACGCCCAGCTGATTTTTTTCTGTTTTCCGTAGAGACAAGTTCTGTGTTGACCAGGCTGGTTTCCAACTCCTGGCCTCAAGTGATCCGCCTACTTTGGCCTCCCAAAGTGTTAGGATTATAGATGTGAACCAATGTGCCCGGCCTGGGCTGACTTTTGAACAGGAGTGACAAGACTATACTTTCATTTTAGAAAGATGTAGACAGGCTCAGCGCCTGTGGCTCAACGGGCTAAGGTGCCAGCCCCGTCCACCTGAGCTGGCGGGTTCGAATCCAGCCTGGCCTGCCAAACAACAATGGTGGCTGCAACCAAAAAATGGCCGCGCGTTGTGGCGGGTGCCTGTAGTCCCAGCTACTTGGGAGGCAGAGGCAAGAGACTCGCTTGAGCCCAGGAATTGGAGGTTGCTGTGAGCTGTGATGCCACAGCACTCTGTCCAGGGTGACAGCTTGAGGCTCTGTCTCAAAAAAAAAAAAGAAAGAAAGATGTAGACATCAGCCGGGAGGAAGATTAGAGCTGTTGGGTATGAAAGGGAGTTGCGTTTCGAGAGCATTTCAATAACTCCAATTGAGAAATGAGGAAGGATTGAAATAAGGCAAAAGCAAAGCTGAAGCATTCGAGATGTAAGGAAGGCTGGTTTGACAGCTGTCAGTACAGGCTGGACGTGGGGAAAGACTTCAGTTACATGAGAAGGAAGACTCAACTCTCAGAACTAGTGAGGATGATGTGGAGTGAGGAGAGAATGGAGGGAAAGCCAAGTAAAACATGCTTAGCTGTTAAAGGAAGGGAAAACAGGATAAAGACGGGGTGCTTCGGAGAAAGGCTTAATATGGGTGAAGGAATTTTTGTTTACTTTGTATAGAAAAAGTCAGTAGACTAAGAACCTGAAAATGATAGAGAGGGGTGAAAAATGACGGTTTGAGGTCTCCAGGAAAGCAGGCACGAACAACTACGTCCAGGAACAAGCACGCCACTGTGAGGATAGGTCTGAGGGAAGGGGACTTTTTCTTCCACTTTTAATGGAATGTTACCTCTTTCTTTCTGGTACTCATTTCTTGTTTCCAGTTCTTTGCAGCATATATTCAGAGATTATGTAACTTGTATTTTAACCCTCTTGGGATAACTCTAAGGTCTATACTGCTGTTATGTTACAGATCTTTGCTTAAGAGTCTACTTGCTGGGTGGCGCCTGTGGCTCAAAGGAGTAGGGTGCTGGCCTCATATGCCGGAGGTGGCGGGTTCAAACCCAGCCCTGGCCAAAAACCGCAAAAAAAAAATAAGAGTCTACTTGCTGTAACTTGATATTCTGATCTAGCTTACTCCAGTTCGGGTTCCATCTGTATCACTGATCTGCTAAGTACTTGTATCAGTGTCCTCCAGAGAAGCACAGCCAGTGTGATGTGTACGTGTACAGAAGAGAAGGGAGGGAGAGAGGTGTTTATATTAACAAGTGGCTCATGCGACTCGAGCTGGCAAATCCAAAATCTGCAGGGTGGAGCAGGGACTGGAGCCCCCAGCATGACTGATGGTGCAGGGCAAGTCTGAAGGTAGTCGGGAGGCAGAATTCTTTCTTCCCGGGAAGACTCACTCTTTTCAACTGATTTAATGAGGCCCGCCAACATTATAGAGGGGAATCTGTTTTATTCAAAATTTTATTATTTTTCATATTAATCTTAACTAAGAAATCCCTTCACAGCACCATCTAGGCTGGTGTCCGACCAAATATCTGAGCATTATGTCCAAGTAGTAGTTATGCCGAGCTAGTGCACGAAATTAACTGTCACAGCACCTCACACAGTATCTCATCCAAGTGTGAGGACTAAATGAGGCAAGGGCAAAAGCATCCGACGGAACAGTCCAGGGACTGGGGAACCAGAAAGCAACGTGGTGTGCACGTGCATTTATAGCCCTTACTAATGGTATGATTTCAAAACCCTAAACCTGAGTGCACGGTGGGGAAGAAAAACTTGGTGAGGGGGAAAAAAATACCTGCTTCAGAGAACAGGAGAAACACTTGAAATTTTCATAAAATCAGAAAGGATTTCTGTCATTCCTCCCTACAGTTACACTCAACAGTGTACTTTTTTCCCTGAGACCCTATTTATGTGTATCAGTGGATCGCATCCCTTTTAATAGCAAATATTTTGTAACGCTTCCTTTACTGCCCTAGAATACATAACTACTTAACATAATTTATGACAAACCAATATGATGTCCTCTGTGTACTATTTAAAAGTAATTTCTCCTAGTGCACAGTTCAGTATGTAAAGGTCGGGTCCCTAGATTTGGAAGGTATGAAGTAGGAGATGCTTGCATGTACCTGGGTTCTCCATGAATGCAGCAGCTAAAAATGCAGACAGATGTGGCCCGTCGGTGCCTCCATGCTTCCTGAGTACCGTGGCTGTTAGTTGTGTAGTTTTTCCAAAGGTGTATCAATTCTTGGTAAAGACTAAGCCACCAATTCTTGTTAAAGTAAAATCTTCCCTCAATTTATATAATAGCTGCATTCCTGAAGAATTTGTTGTACACTAAAATCCTGAAAATAATACATTGTGCTTTTATGTAAAGTAGAATTCTTAGATTATCACGAACAGGTTTTTCACCCACATGACTGTCTGGCAGGACCGTTCAAGGTCACATAGGAGGGGAGACACCTCCTTACCCTGTGGGGTTGTCCACACGGTGCAGGGCATTTCCCGTCAATCTGAGCCTCCACCCTCCATATGCTCCTCGGCCTCACCTGGTATCACGCTGACCAGAAATGTCCCCTACGTTTCCAAGACACTCCTGCTGAAAACCACTCACATATATAAAACTGTTTGGGTATGAATGACTGGGAATGGGACATCTACATGTGACTGAATATAACAAATCGTATGCAGCACCAGGGAAACGTTCAAGATAAATTCAAAAGGTTTATTGCACCAAATGCCACAGGAAAAATGGATCAAAATAATACATGAACGAATTAAAAAAAATTTCAACACAATGACATTGGTATCTATTCAACTGGTCAAAAATATAAAGTCCTATCAATTTCTTTTAATGGAGCTTCAAATAATAAATCCCAGAATTTCCTCCTTTTTTCAATTACCACTTAAATTTAAGCATATTGCAATCTCACTTCCAAGATATATGGTTCATCAAATTTTGACATTTAAAAATTAACATGAAGAAGGGGCTATTTGATTTAGGCAAAAATCATATTAAAATATCCTCTCCCCCAAAGCACAATTTAAAAAAAAATGGTCCACGTTTATGAAGAGAAGCTAAAGACTCCTTCAGTTTAATGGTGAAAGTATGCATGGACAAAATACTCTCAAAAGTAAATATTAGTGGAAAAAGCCAGACACTTAAAGGAATTTTGGAGTCACTTTATATTCTTTATTTTTATGTACAACCAACTCTAGTGAAGAACCTGAAAAGCTACAGACTAATTTTTATAAAATCTCAGGACCTAATTGTAAGAGCCCAAACAACAGTTTTAGTATCATTTAGCATGTGGGAATTCTCCTCCCTTCAAAAAAGTTAATTTTGAAAAATATGGTAAGTTTAAAAAGTCGCAATGTGTAAACGGCAGTTCCATGGGATGTGAAAAGATTATAATTACTTTCATTAAAAAACAGCACATTTCAGAAAAATGGATTGAAGCCTGTACAAAAAGCTATTTAACACTGATAAAAAATAAAATACTTTGGAATTATGCACAAGGATGGAAGCTACATTTAAAATTTTCATTGTCATGTTTAAAACATACACAATTACCTTTACATTCATTTCACTTATCAATTTATTAAAAATAAAACTGCAACATGCTAGAAAGAGGTCTGTCACAGTAACGTGTACACAATTCTGCTGTCATGCCTTACTAGCTTGCTTCAAAAAAGCAAGATGCTACAAAAAAGTTACACTCAACAGGTAAGACGTAAAAGTTGAAGAAACCCTAAAGGTGGAATCCTGTCAACTGAGGTAGATTTCTTTATTTTTTTTTTTTAAATTTTCATTTTTTCTCAAGGTGGGCATGGGAGCAGGTGGGATCCCTTTTCTGCCTCTAATGAAGCCACTGGCTGGTGCCCGATGGGCCAGTGGGTGTATCTCAACACACTTCCATGAGGACTTTTTTTTTCTTTTTTGCTTTTGGGAAGAGGCTGAATTTAAGACAAAGAAAACTTGAATGTGAAGTAGTTAAAGGAGGATTATAAAAGAGCAGCAACATTCTCAGTCTGTTTTTGTAGGCGACAAAAGTGAGGATTAGGCTCTGACGGGAATCCTGAGTGTCACGGAGACAACCCCCACTTGGGACCCACCTGTAATTTTCCAGACATTTTTCTAAGAGATTTGGAAAATTAGATTAATAGGCAAATTGTTTTCTCAGGGTTTGGGCTAATTGTTTTATGTATAGAGTTTGAATCAACCATTTAAAGTTCAATTTTCCCCTGTATGGGTCCAATTTCAATGTGCCGCTATGTCCACATTAGAAATGAACTGATTTTGTATCAAGTTGCTTTCTGTGAAAACCTGGAAGGTAGTGAATGTGGGAAAGTGCCCAAAACATGTAAACAAGGAAAAGGGAACTGGAGCTGAGGGGATGCGTTAGGCTGTAATGTCAGCGACAAGGCGTTACACGGATGAGAAACGGATGCTGAGGGGCTGAGCCACAGGCGAGGTGCCTCCTCTTTCTGCAACGTAACAGCAGTCAGTGATGTCACAGGACTAGAGAATTTAGAACACTAAAGTCAAATGTGAGGCAAAAGGAAATGGAAAACCTCAATTTTATGAATGACACAAAATGAAAGTTGATGCACCCATCTACATCTCACATTGTAAAATAAAAAGAGGGAAAGGTAGCAATTATGACCTATTCCTAGGAATTATTCCTAAGAAATAGCACAGACTTTCCTGCAGTGGTACTGCTGCTATACCCTCTCCAACAGAAACTTGCATTGTAAAAGAACAGAGGCAAACATTTGTAACTTGATGTTTAGGATTCGGATTTTATCAAATAGAAAACGCAGTCATTCTCATTTAAAAGGGAGGTTATGTCATCATCTGAGGTACAAAAGATACATGGAAAGGGCTGGCATTCATACAACAGTCAAAGGAAATCAGAGCTTGCTTATAATTAACTGCACTTGAGATCTGCAAAGTGCTAACAAGGTTTCGCTTTACTAGATTAGCTCCTCTCTTTTAATGACCAATTTTTTTTTTTTTTTTTAGAAAGGTTTTTACCTTACCCTGTTAATATATAATCTGTTTCATGTTTGGTAAACTAAAGTTTCTTTTATATTAACAGAAATCTAAGGTTTTAAGTGAATTTAAACAATTCATTTTGGTAGGGTTTATACAATGGGTAATTTCTGGAAAGATGTTTTGAAAAGGACGTAGGGATCAGAAAGGCACAGAGATGATGATGTAAAAATTTAGCTCACACAAGAACTGTCTCTTAATGTTCAAACTAATCGCGTTCACCAGTCATCCTGAACTGTTGCAGGTTCAGTTCCCACCAGGACAGCTGTGCCTTTGAAAGTATAAAAAGTCATTTGTATTAACTATTGTAAGAAGTGGCTTCAGCTGGAAGAACTTATCAACAGAAACACTCTTGAGCTTAGAGGAGTAACTTTGGTAAATGGCCTCTCTTAAAAAGGCTGTGGAAAGCTCTAAAGTAGAAGGATAAAACATATGGTTTCAGACTGCACATTCTGCTGCTACAAACTGTATCTTGATGGAATTAAGATGCTACATTGATTCTTGGGTTTATTGCACCAATAATCCATCTCTGACCTACCTGTGGCTATATCTGAAACAAGGTAAACTCCAGACAACATGAAAATAATGGGTTCCTAAAGCATTATCTTCCCAAAAGGCAGTCCTTTCATGTTTTATGTCAAACAGGAGCTGCTACAGGCAGCAGAGCTGATGATGGTACTAGGGGTTTTCTTTTGTTTCATCTTGTGTAAAATGCAAACCCCGATCTGGAATCCAAAGTCCTTGTTCTGCCTGTCTTCTAAGAATGGCAAAATATGCTTTCTCCAATTTGGAGTGCTCCTGCTTACACTCAGACCTGGTTTCCTCCTGGAATGTTACACTGTTGACCTGCCTGCTCCAAAGTCACTGGTTCTTATTCTGCCCAAGCAGCACAAGGCCATCTGTGGCAACAGCTTAGTGTTTCGTGTAGTGCTTATGTTTCCTCCTACCAAAAAGGTCACTCTCTGTTGATTCAGGGGTAACAAAAGGCCTAAAGTGTTCGTGACAGTCACAAATGCCATTACATCGAGTAAACGTAAGGCTTCCACTGAAACATCTCCTTGAAAACAAAAACACAAAACAAAAAGGTGGAATGACTGTTTCTGTTTGCTCTTCTCATGCTTCTGCCGTCACAGAGAGCTTATTCCTTTCTCCTTCAGTTGAGAATTTGATTTTTTTCTTCCAAGGAAGAACTGTCCTGAGCTTTAGCTTATAAGAGTATTTGGGCCACATAAGGAGAATGTGTACTGGCAATAGCAGTCAACAGAGGCAGGTCGTTAGATTCAATCCTGAACAGTGAAAAAAGAAAAGAACATTACTTCAACAAAGCATGATTTTAGAGGGAAGCACTCTTTCAAGGGACCAAGCTTGTTAGATTGTCAATTAAAACCAATGAAAAAATAAAATGATTGAAAGAATTTATTCTTTTACTAAGATCTCCCCATAGACCAAGGAGACAAAGGGAGATAGAAGCAGGTGTGGTGTGCATATGTGCGGACATCAAGCTGGTTTTCCCATGGCAGAGGTCACCTGACTTGATGTCTTAACTTTTCTGCAGTCCCTATAAACTTTGTTATCTCCATTTCTCCGGTCAACACTCTTGAGAGCACTGATTTGGCATTTAGGCTCACATTAGTCTTATGGGTTTTGAAGAAATTACTGCCATCAATATTATCCTGAGGATTTGCTCAGTAGGTTATAAAACTTAGGACCTCACTAACCATTTGAGCCACAATACTTTGAGAGTAAAGTGATACTAATAGATATTGAATTAAGAGACATCAGTTTGAAATGGACACAGCTTTTGCTGCACAGCTTTTGCTGCTGTTAAAGCAGAAATGGATACAAGATGGTTCACAGGCTAAATGATGCCTGATGTAAAAAAAAAAAAAAAAATTTGGACTGTTTCAGACTATACAAAACATCCTAATTCTTTCCTTTGAATTCCCTAAAATCAAAATAAAATGTGGTAGCTGCCATTACTTCCTGGGATTCTCCATCCTCCAGTGACCTACATAAGTAGTAAGAGTAGATGAGAAGTTCTGTGCCACCTTTAGTGGGGCTGGACCTGATGAAAATGAGCATAATTCCAATACCCTACAGACAAGTGTTGAGGGGAAATGGATTCTTATGCTCCTTCTAATGTTGTTGCTGATGGACACCTGTCAAAGTCAGGGACAAGGTAAATTCCTAGAAATACAAGGTACACATCTGGTAATGGGCAATCTAGTGAGGCAGGATGAAAGTATAAGGTTAGTAAAGAGATATCAAGTTAATCCTCTTTTGAGATATTTGTTTTTGCAGTTAAGTATTTTTTTCAATGATGTATGTAAGAAAAATATGACAGGAAATGCTAAAAGCCAAATACTACAGAAATCATATTCTGGCTGTGAAAAATGAGGTCCAGTGAGAATGCAAAGGCCTGAGTCTTAAAATAATGCCTTGAGGGTGGCGCCTATGGCTCATCGAGTAGGGCGCCGGCCCCATATACCAAAGGTGGCAGGTTCAAACCCGGCCTCGGCAGAACTGCAAAACAAAAAACAGCCGGGCGTGGTGGCGGGCGCCTGTAGTCCCAGCTACTCGGGAGGCTGAGGTAAGAGAATCACCTAAGCCCAGGAGTTGGAGGTTGCTGTGAGCTGTGTGATGCCACGGCACTCTACCGAGGGTGATAAAGTGAGACTCTGTCTCTACAAAAAAAAAAATGCCTTGATTAGCAGCCTCAATAGAGCATTTAAAGGTGGACATTACGGACCATTTTCTTGTCCCAAGTTGGGGGACTCATCGTCATGGAACGGGGTGATTCCTCATACACAGAGGTTGCCAAAAAAAGTATACACATTTTAAGAAAGGGAAAACTGTAATACATTTGTCATACTCAATTCACGTTTGACTTCTGCAGTTATAAGAGGTGCTCAATGTGACCTGTATTCATCTTTTGTTATTGGTACATATCATAATTTTAATACAGGTTTTTTTCCTTAAAATGTGTGTACATTTTTTGGTCACCCTCTGTGTATGATGTCTTTTTGTTATTTCTGTATTGAATCATTAAGCAGAGAGTTAAAAGTCAGAATTCCTTCCCCTAGAGAAGTTATGGCAGATCCCCTCTGGGAGAGGATGTACATTAGTAGTAACAGGCAAGTCTTCTCTTTCACGGGCTTATAATGAAAGGAAAGTACAGTCACCCCACAGACACGCAGGTGGGTGCCTCAACGTCCAAGAGAAGGGCCTTCCCTGCCAGCAGGTGGCAAGTGCCTACTGACTCCTCCTCCAGGAAGAAAAATGTAAAAGTTGTTGCGGCATTTCTGACAGCTTGTGACTTGGGCACCTTAAATTCAAGAAATGGGTAGACAGCATAAGATGAAAGTTTTTCCTTTCAAGCATAAAATACCAGTAGCCTAAAGTTCTGTAATGGTTTCCAGAAATCTGGAATCAGATACAAGGAACATGCTATTTCTTGGGGTAATATAGAGGTAGACATGTGATGGACCCCAAATACTTTGGTGGGTACCAGGGCCTGCAGGTTTAGGGTGGCATGGCTAAATGGGGCACTGGGTAGGGCAAGCCCATCACAGAGAAAAGTGGTAACACTTCATGGCACTTACCCCAGTACAACACCTAATTCTTTCACATGGACTCGTGTGTGTCCCCGAAGATACTCAGATAGCATTTTACTCTTAAGGTACATCTCCTGTAGTCTGTCTTCAAGATGCATGATGCACTGCAAAGCAATAGCATTCAGTGTGAACATGAGTATTAAAACCTCTGCCAGGGTGGCGCTTATGGCTCAGTGGGTAGGGCTCCGGCCCCATATACTGAGGTTGGTAGGTTCAAACCCGGCCCCGGCCAGCTAAAATAGCAGTGGCAACTGCAACAAAAATAGCCAGGCACTGTGGTGGGCGCCTGATGTCCTAGTACTTGGGAGGCTGAGGTAAGAGAATCGCTTAAGCCCAAGAGTTGGAGGTTGCTGTGAGCTATGATGCCACAGCACTCTACCGAGGGGGACAGAGTGAGACTGTCTCAAAAAAGAAAAAAAAAAAAAAGAAAGCTGCCAGTATTCTAAGAGTTAGAATTCTCTTACTTCATTCCTAAGTACACAACTATAATTTCATCCCTTTCAAATACACTTACAATTTCATGCCATTTCAAACACTGGTTTTTGTAAAACAAAGTTTATTTTTTTAAATGATTATTAAGATTTTCACATATATTGGCTGGGCAGCTATAGCTCAAGTGCCTAAGGTGCTAGCCACATACACCAGAGTTGGCGGGTTTGAATCTAGCCCGGGCCTGCCAAACAACATTGATAACTACAACCAAAAAATGGCTGGGCATTGTGGTGGGTGCCTGAAGTCCCAGCTACTTGGGAGACTGAGGCAAGAGAATGGCTTAAGCTCAGGAGCTGGAGGTTGCTGTGAGCTGTGACGCCACGGCACTCTACCCAGGGCGACAACCTGAAGCTCTATCTCAAAAAAAAAAAAGAGAAAAGAATTTCACATATATCATTCAAGTCTTTTTGAAAAGCAGTTTTTTTTTTTGAGTCCGAGTTTCACTATGTTGCCCTTGGTAGAGTGCTGTGACATTAGAGCCAAAAGCAACCTTAAAACTCTTGAGCTTAAACAATTATCTTGCCTCAGCCTCCCAAGTAGCTGGGAACTCAGGTGCCTGCCACAATGCCAGCTACTTTTTTTGTTGTTGTTGCAGCTGTCACTGTTTAGCTGGCCCAGCCTGTGTTCGAACCTGTCTATCTGGGTGGTGTGGCCGGCACCCTACCTACTGAGCTATGGGCGCCGCCCGAAAGCATTTTGTACACTGCTGAAATCAGTACAGTTATTCCCTATAATCCTTTCCTATGTTATTAAACATTCTCTACTGATGTAATTTTTATGGCTAAATAATTCTTGAGAATATAAATTTATAATTATTTAACTACATAGAAATTTGCATTTTTGTTATAGATGATTTAGTAAAGAATATCGTTTTTGTTTTTTTCCTGTATCGCAGATTATTTTGGCTCATTACAGTCCTAGAAATAGAGTGATTAGAACAGGTCATTTTCAATACTTTTTTTCTTTAGCTTTCAGGAGTATCTCTTAACTAGGTTTTTAATAACAATAAAGAAAAGGCAATTATTTTCAGAACATCTTTACCCTCGGTATTTGTGTTCAGCTTCATTTTTTAGAGAATAGCAACCATCTGTGTCTTTCACCAGAGGCAAGTGCTTTTGCATTTGGCAGGCAGAGTTACCCACGACCCTTCAGTGAGACACCTGATGGCTTTGGCAACGGTAATTCCATCACACAGAATCTTCTTCTAGACTATTAGGCCTGTTATTTTCAAGGTAAAAAGATTAACAGATGCATTTGAAAATGTTGATGTGGACCATCTGGGCTGATCAGTGACATGGAGAAAGAGAAAATCTTTTCAGTTTCTCATTGCTTTAAAATCTTAAATGCATTGTGTGGAGTGGATAAAACAACTGCTGAGTGACAATGAGAAATAATCAAAGCAAGGAGTATACCACCAATTCTCATGGAAATGCCCCCTCCATAATCAAAGTAGTAAAAGGATCTCTTGTTAAGTTTTGATTCCTTATGTAGTGAAATACAAAGTTTTTAATAAGAATGTTATAAAATATTAACGAGAAAATTCATTTTACATTGAGTCCTTTATGCTTTGAGCTGGTTGATTTACAGTATTTTCCAGTCTGTGTGAAAAGTGTATGATGCAATGTGGAAATAAAGTGAACTCTGGTCTGTGTGGAATGTATGCTAAATGTGAAATGAAGGCAGTTAGAAAAATTTTTAAACAGCTTGATTATCAAACAGAACTGTGTTGGGGTTTTTCCCTCCTCTTTTTGGGATTTCATTCTTCCATTTTTAACTTTTCATTCAAGTGATTTTAAAGGAGAATTTTACACTATAGAGAAAATTTTCTTTGATCTTCATTTTGTTCAAATAAGTCATCCATACCATTAAGTGGTTAAACATTACTTCCATTTAAATGGAAGTAAATAGAATTAGCAACAGTACATATTGCTTTGATGACTCAGATGTCATATGGAACAAGAGCTATGTGTTGTCAAATAAAATGTGAAAGTTTGGTAAAAATTTTCAGCAGGAAGAAACTATGAAGTCTAATGTTTGTTTCTTCTCTTACAGAAGCACAAGCAAATCTGCTTCTAGAAAGAAAAACTGCCTACAGATGTAGAATAAAAAATGAGGTTATCATAACCCATAGGTGAATGTTCTATAAGTGTATGTGTCTGTTTAAAGATCAAATAAAGATTTTGGTAAAAAGGTGTTCTCATCTCTACAACCATTGTTTCATGAAACTGATTGCTGGTAACCAAGATATTGATGGTATAAACACTCAGACAGCTATTATCTAACTACTATGCCTAGTGCCTTATATTGATTCTCTAATTTTCATAACCAGATGAAATAGGTTCTATTATCCTGCCAGCTTTGCAGGTAAGGAAATTAAGGCTTTGAGAGGTCACACAGTAAGTAGCAGAACTTGGATTTGACTCCAAGCTCTGGACTCTAAAGCCCATACACTGGCCACTAACAGACTACCTTTTAAAGTATCTTATATTGGTGTAGTGTTTTGGAAGCTTAAAAATCAGTATGGGTATCCCTAATTTGCAGAAGATGATTCTCACAGCACTCTCGTTGATCAGGTACTATCTTCATTTTACAAATGAGAAAGCTAGACTTCAGGGGCACTGAGGACTGTCCACTGTTCACTTTGTCACTGACTGATGGTGAGGCCTAGACTTCAGTCCAGCTACGTTATGTGGTCTTCCTGCCATACCACACTGTCACTACTTTGATGACAATCGGACAGTATTTCAGAGGACCTTCTATAAAACCATAGAAGTCATGATTATTTCTGAGCAATGTGGTGCAAATGTAGATTTGGTCACAGGAACCCAAGGAAGGTGAAAACTCCATTGGCAATTAGTGTAGGTAATTAATATTTAGCTTTCTAAATATTATTTAAGTATTATTTAGGAAGCTAATTTAGCTACCTAAGTATTAAACAGACTGTACCATTTTGGGGTGTGAGGTAAGCAGTGGAGCAGTGCTGTGAGGAAGGGTGAGAGTGGCAGAGAAGCCCACTCCTACCCCCACAAGCAGCTCCCAGGGTCCAGTCCCCAGGCTCTGCCTGGCCATGTGCCCTGCAGCTTTCTTTCTCTCCTTTTTTTAGTGATCATTATCACTGGAAAACCAGCTCCTCTTTTTTATTTATTTACTTTTTGAGATAGAGTCTTACTCTGTTGCCCAGTCTGGAGGGCAGTGGCATCAGCAACCTCAAACTCCTGAGCGCCAGAGATCCTCCTGCCTCAGCCTCCCACAGTCCCAGGATTACAGGTGTGGGCCACCGGGCCTAGCCAGCTTCTCTTTTTTAGAAATCTTTCCCCCTCCTTCTTATGAATATCTTCTCTTTCTCAGTTTCTCTGTATACACACAGATGTTGAAAAGAATTCACTGTGTATGCTAATTCCAGTGACTGGCGAGAACTGCTGCTAATTTTCTAAGAGTTTACAGGCTCCATTTGTTGTTTCTACTTAATGTTAAGAAAATGATTCTAAAATCCTCTTTGAAAAGGAACAATTGATACTCTCTCATATTTGTATGGTCCTTTGAAATCAGGTGTTTCCACAAACGATTCTTTGTTATCCTTTGCGCCTTCCTGACCACAGCCACTGAACAAGAGGAGCCACGCTCCCTGTGCACCATCTATCACACAAAAGGAGGATTTAAAACTTCCCGCTAGGCTCAGCGCCTGTGACTCAACAGGCTAAGGCGCCAGCCACGTACACCTGAGCTGGCCGGTTCGAATCCAGCCAGGGCCCGCCAAACAACTATGACGGCTGCAACCAAAAAATGGCCGAGCGCTGTGGTGGATGCCTGTAGTCCCAGCTACTTGGGAAGCAGAGGCAGGAGACTCGCTTGAGCCCAGGAATTGGAGGTTGCTGTGAGCTGTGATGCTACAACACTCTATCCAGGGTGACAACTTGAGGCTCTGTCTCAAAAAAAAAAAAAAAAAAAAAAAACTTCGCTAGTTTTGATCCTTCCTCCCGTACCTTATTTATTTTACCACACACTTGTTCAAAAAGATTGCAGGGCCTGCTCGGTGTCATTTCACGGGAGGGCTATTGTTACGGAAATCTATCCTGCTTGCAGGTTTTATGTTGTGTGTTCCATTTTTATGTATGCTGACCTCCAATTACATTCAAAACAACACTTTCGAATTTGTAACTTTATAGTCAAATGTTGTTAAAAATACTTTTAAGCCATATTTCTCTGGTGATAGAAGAATCAATACTTACGAAATCAGCAGGGAGGTGAAGCTTATAGAGCTGCAGGATGGACTGAAGCAGATTGGACACCTGACTGGAGACCAAGACGTCCTGGCCCAGCTTCGTGCTGTCCACCACCTTCCTCTGACTCGTGGCCACCTGGACACTGCACTTGTCGGTGTCTGCAATGATACAGACGGCTTCGGCTATCGGCTCATCCAGCACGGGGTGCTGTGGGGGAAACACAGAGGTCACCTTCCACACACAGCCACCTGACAGTGTCCACAGAGGTCACCTTCCACACACGGCCACCTGACAGTGTCCCCAGTGTCCTTATTTAGAATTAGACAGATAGTCCAGAGGGAGAGGGTGGGAAGTACAGAAATTGGGAGCTTTATGGGCACTCAAAGAGAGTGTCACTAAATCACCATTTAAAATTAATTTGGTAAAAATGCATTTAATCATTTTTTCTTATGCCAAGGAGATATACTACAAATAGTATTGAATATTCATAGAAAGTGCAAAGGTGTATCCTCCAACATTCTAGGATATTAAAATTCATTCTCTTTAAATGACGGCACTCTCCTTTGAAAACAGGAAAAATGTGGATAAAGTGTAGGATTCCCTTTCTCCAATAATGAGGTTAGGCAAGGTAACTCAGTATTTCCTTAAAGTTCGACAGCTTTAATCATTAAGCAAAATTTGTTTAGTAACTATGTGTGCTACACACAAGTCACCACTAACAGCCAACTAAAATCAGACTAAGGGATGAATTGTTTTATCCAGATGAGTCCAAAAGGCCAAAGTGTGGCTACTAATAAACATACTTAAAATGTAAAATTCTCAATAACTGAGCGTTTACAGATAGAACAAACGAGCAACTAGTAAATTGTGTCAGAGGGTCAGAGACAGAAGCAGTCACAGAGAAGGGCTTGAAGGCTGATCAGAGCATAGCCATTTCACCACTAACACCTTCTCAAATACAGGCTCAGTATCCTGTGAGTTTATAAAATGACATCACAAAGGCACTGCCCTTCCAGGCCCCAAGCTAAGGGAGAGAGAAGAGAGAGATGAGGTTACAGAGACACAGACTTCACAGCCACAGACAAAAGCACATTTCCGATCCTCATTCACCAAAGGAAAACTAGTATTGGCTTCTTCTGTCATTCAATCCTTTCCACTATCCTGTGTGGCTATTTGCTGCTGCTGGCTGCTTAGCTCAACGTCCTGCCACTAAGTTCATCCTAATTTCATTTTGGAGAAAGACCTTTTTCTTTTTTTTTTTTTTTTGAGACAGAGTCTCACTATGCTGCCCTTGGTAGAGTGCAGTGGCAACACAGCTCACAGCAACCTCAAATTCTTGGGCTTAAGCGATTCTCTTGCCTCAGCCTTCCAAGCAGGTGGGACTACAGGCACCCGCTACAATGCCCAGCTATTTTTAGGTTGTAGTTGTCATTGTTGTTTGGCAGGCCCGGGCTGGGTTCAAACCTGCCACTCTGGTGTTATGTGGCTGGCGCCCCAGCTGCTGAGCTACAGGCACTGAGCCTTGAAGAAAGACCTTTCTTGGATAAGGCCTGGTGGGACTGCAGTCAGGGACCCATTTCCCTCTATCAAGGTGTGGGCATGTGACCCGGTCTGCAGGTTTGATGGTCCTTCCCATGAGCACAGGCATGGCTGACGGAACTGGCCAATAGGACCCTGCCTCTGCTTGGGCGGCATCAGCAGAAACACCTATGGGCGGTCTGTGGTCGCTGGACCTCCAAAATTGCCTCGTTTCCTATCTAAGTCAAGCCTAGATTTTTGGTCTTCTCATGAATTCTATGAATTCCTACTATCCTTCCAATAAAGTCCCTTCTGCTTAAAGTAACAAGAGTTGGTTTCTACTAAAGATCCTAACTAGACACACAACCTTGCTATTTGACAATGCTCACCTGTGACTTTTAAGACTTAACACAAGCAGTGGGAAGGCTGCAAACAGAAATCAGAGTGTACGCTGTCACACTGTCATTTCAACAGGTGAGGTGCCTGCCTAGTCCTGGACTTGTTAAGCAGAAGGGGAGCCTCTGCAGCTTTGCACTCCTCCTCACAGTCAGCCAAGAAGTGACTGACTGCTGGGCTGAATAAAGCGGCTTTGTTGGGACCAACGTTTTTTCCTATACTGCATCCAAGGGAGAACCTTTCAGGGTTTATATTTTTCCCATTGAAAGGAACAGCCATCAGGCAAAGTCTAATGTCCTGCATTTACATACGCACATGTTCAAATCTTAAATGTAAGAAATAATCTGATAAAGCACACTTTTGAATTAATAAAACTGAGTTTTCCAAGATGGTTATCATTTTGTAGACTTATCAAGCAAAGAGCAAGAAGGTTCCCTCACACAGTGACCCCACTACCACTGTCACCCAAAGGTCTTCATGCCCCCCACTCCCGCACTTCTCACACATGCACATGTGCCCCCTCTGAGGACGGCTGAAGACAGAGGGCCTCAGCGACCCCCTCACGCCACCCACAGGATTTTGCTTATTACTGTGTAAATTTATAGCAAGATATGATGGACGTGTGCCTGGTCCTTAGGAACAAAGAAAAATGGAAATTTGGCAATTAAAAAAATTTGCAATTTGAGCTCAAATTTTGAGAAGTTCAGAATGTGCTGGTAATGCCACAGAAAAGATCTACTCTAGGGACTTTTCCTTCGCAATTAACCGAATGCCAACATGCATACAATGAGTTGAATGTGTGCCAGTCACCTTTCACAGTGAAATCCAGCTTTTATGGCAGATTATCTGGGTTCTGCAGCAGATAATTTGGGCTCTAGGTTCAAACTGATCTCAAGTCCTCTGGATGCTCTCCTCTCTGCAGTGAGTGGGAGGGAAGGGAAGTGGGTGTCAACCCAGCTGTATTGTAGGCTACCACCACCAACACAAAAAAGCTTTGCTTTGGGGGGCGCCTGTGGCTCAAAGGAGTAGGTCCCGGGCCCCATATGCCGGAGGTAGCGGTTTCAAACCCAGCCCCGGCCCAAAAAAAAACTGCAAAAAAAAAAAAAAAGCTTTGTTTTAAGCAACAAACTGCTGAAACAAGGGTGATGAGCTTACTAGGAAGGTGATGGGAGCAGGAGCCTCTAAGGCTGTGTTACATCAGAATGTTGTAGATTTAGATATGGCAACAAAAAATGGCAATGAAGCTGGCCCAATTATTATTTCTTTTATAACCAAAATTCACATTTTGTTTAGATTGAAATAAACTATACAAAATTGATTTTCTTCACCAAAAATAACAGCAATATTTTCCATATTATTTCTAGATAAACCACAAAACACTTATTTTTGTAGCTTTTCTACGTTTTGTTTATAAATCAAGGCGAGGCAGTATATAAAGTCATGGAAAAAGACAGAAGAAAACAGTTAAGTCAGTTGTCAGTATCCATGGCTTCTGATTCTGTCAATCATGAAACAGAAATGTTCAACGTATGCCTGCTAAAAAGCTTATGGAGAATAGGCTTGACAAAGGAATGTAAACAGCAACAACCGGATGTGGAGTATCAATGGCAGGCTCTTCCATTCAAACTGTAACTGTCCCATGTTCCTGTAAGTTCAGTTGATAAAGACAAAATCTACACTAAAATTAGAGAAATGTAAAATAAAACGTATCTGAGACAGAGACTTTAGGAAAGACTTAAGACTAATAGGTCCAAGGGTTGAACAAAACTGACAGGAACTGGCCAGCCCCTTTCTGAAGTTGGAGGCTCCTCTTTTCCCTGTATCCTGAGCCCTTGGCACAGGAGCTGGCATTTGAAAATGTTAATTACTGAATTAACTGAAAGAGGTGAAGCAGGAGCAAATGCACAGCTGATGAGCATCCTGCACCCTCTGTGTGGCGGGGATTGCTGGGTTTACGGACATAGGCTGCCTGCCGCACCAGACGAGGGCCAGCTGGACATTTTCAGGGCACACACAGACACACACACTCATTACTGAAGCAGCACGCAAGCAACAGTACTTTTAATAAATACTCTAAGAAATGCCATAAAACATAAGACCGAATGATTTAAACATCTATGAAAAGGCCAGGTGCAGTGGCTCACGCCTGTAATCCCAGCAGTCTGGGAGGCCGAGGTGGGTGGATTGCCTGAGCTCATGGGTTCAAGACCAGACTGGGCAACAGCAAAACTCCATCTCTAAAAAAATAGCCGGGTGTTGTGGCGGGTGCCTGTAGTCCCAGCTACTTGGGAGCCTGAGGCAAGAGAATTGTTTGAGCCCAAGAGTTTGAGGTTGCTGTGAGCTATGATGCCATGGCATTCTGCAGAGAGTGACAAAGTGAGACTTTGTCGGCACCCCACTCCCCCCCCAAAAAAGCAAAGCGTGATAAACCCATCTGCTATTTTTAGGGCTTGGAGGTGAGGGATAGGGGCTTGAAGAAAAGAACAGGCAGGGAGGATCTGGCTGCACCCTGACATGGATGCACAAACCACACGTGAGCCTTTGTCCTAAGGAGAAGGGAGATAGAACACGGATAACTATCAGCTTGGTAAGCTTACCTAGTAAAATTCCTCTTCTTAATGGTGAAGCTTTTTTCTCCCAAGGGCTTTGTTATTTTGGCTACATATAACTAGAAAAACAAACCAAAAAGCCCACATACCGCATTTACCCCTGTAAAAGTCCCTCCAAACCATTATTCTCTCAGATTAATCAGGTCCTCTGATGACGAAGTTATGAATGAAAATCTGAGGGAAACGCTAACACTAAAAACTTGTTTCCAGGGCGGCGCCTGTGGCTCATCAGTAGGGCACCAGCCCCATATACCGAAGGTGGTGGGTTCAAACCTGGCCTTGGCTAAACAGCAAAACAGAAGAATAGCCAGGCGTTGTGGCAGGCGCCTGCAGTCCCAGCTACTTGGAAGGCTGAGGCAAGAGAATCGCCTAAGCCCAAGAGTTGGAGATTGCTGTGAGCTGTGTGATGCCACGGCACTCTACCAAGGGCGATAAAGTAAGACTCTTTGTCTCTAAAAAAAAAAAAAAAAAAAAAGTTGTTTCCACTTAAAATATGCTTGTTCATATACCACCGCCACCACCACACCCGTCTCACTATGATTCCCAGACTGGTCTCAAACAATCCTCCCACCTCACCCTCCTGAATGACTGGGATTACTCAGTCAGTCATTATGACTGTTTCATAAAAATCTTTTCATTCCAGCTTCCCCATCACTTACTTGCTTTTCCAGATTTCTTGTGTCTTCTGAGTCAGGCTCTTCACTTCAGACATTATAACTCTCTTTAGCTGGATTTACTCTGCTCTTAACCTATGACAAGTTTCCATTTCAATAACTCTATTTTTCTTTTTTTTTTTGAGACAGAGCCTCAAGCTGTCACCCTGGGTAGAGTGCTGTGGTGTCACAGCTCACAGCAACCCCCAAACTCCTGGGCTCAATTCTCTTGCCGCAGCCTCCCAAGTAGCTGGGACTACTGGCGCCTGCTACAACACCCAGCTATTTTTTGGTGGTAGTTGTCATTTTTGTTTGGCAGACCTGGGCTGAATTCAAACCTGCCAGCTCCGGTGTATGTGGCTGGCGCCCTAGCCACTTGCGCTATAGGCGCCGAGCCTCTATTTTTCAATTTTAGAAGTTCTTTTTAGTTCTTACACAAATCCAAATAATCACTTATCAAATGACCCCATTTTTTTAAGGTTCCAATTCCTTCTTTTTATCACTGTAAACATTTTAAACATAGCTGCTCAACACTGTGGATTGGAGGGCCAATTCTCCTTGTATCTGCTGCTCTGCCTCATGAGAGTTTCTGGTTTCCTGAGATACAGTTTGTCCTTTCTGAACATGGGCCTATCTTGGTGGAGTTGTGTTTCATTTTCCTATGTATGTCTTATGAGCCTGTGGCTGTAAAAGTGGCAAATCTAGAGGTTTCTATGCTCTTTGTTTTCATGATTATTTCTTGGAGAGGGTAGTCACTCGGGTAGAATAACTCTGGAACCCAACCCCACAAACAGCACCAGCTGGGGTTTGACTTCTCATGGGCGACTTTATTTTCTCCCAGCTTCGTTTCCCACCTGTTTCATTGCTTATATCTGAAGCTTTCTAGTCTCCATTTCACAGAAAAACAGCTCTTTGAAGCTCCAGGCTTTAAGTAAAGGGCTCCACGTCAGGTCTCAAGCCTTCTGGGTATGTAAGACCTCAATTAAGGACCTCAAGCACCCAATTCCTAGGACCTGTAACCAGGCTGACATCCCAGAGGACCACCATTGCATCAGACCATGCTTGCTGCTCTGGCTTTAAGTTTTTTTTTTTTTTTTTGAGACGGAGTCTGACTATGTCCCTCTTAGTAGAGTTCCGTAGTGTCACAGCTCACAGCAACTTCAAAGTCTTGGGCTTAAGCGATTCTCTTGCTTCAGCCTCCCCAGTAGCTGGGACTACAGGTACCCACCACAACACCTGGCTATTTTTTGGTTGTAGTTGTTATTGTTGTTTGGCAGACCCGGGCTGGGTTTGAACCCACCAGCTACGGTGTAGGTGGCTGGCACCCTAGCCACTGAGCAACAAACGCTGAGCCTCTGGTTTTAATTTCTATTTTTTTTTGGCACAAAAAAATTTCTTTTTTTCATGTACAGGTATTACAATAATGGACTTGAGTCCCCAGCAGGGGTGGGGAAGCTGCAGCCTCAAGGGCAGCATGGCCCTCCAGATCCTCAAGGGCAGCCCCTTGACTGAATACAAATTTTATAGAAAAAACTCTTTTAATAAAGATATTTGTTCTGTGAAGTTTGGATTCTGTCAAAAGGCTGCACTCAAAGATCAAGACAGCACACATGGCCCCAAGGTTACAGGCTCCCCACCCCTGCAGGGGCTGTGAACACAGAAGAGCTGCTCAGTGACTGTTTTTCAATAGATAGATAAACCTCCAAGGTGTGACTCTCTCCATCCTCTAGCTTCCCTGTCCTATCACTGGTGACAGGAGTCAGCCAGACCACCTGAAGTGTCACCCCCAGAGATTTCTAGCACAAACATATTTTTAACATGTGAAAAATACCAGAAGGGGTAATGATTATATATGATCTTATCATAACTCTGCAAGCATTTATCAGAATTTTTTTCTCTCAGAAACAGGTTCAATGTTAGTTCTTAAAGTCTTAAGAGCTGTAATAAGGTGAAAAAAAAGAAGAGAAAAATCAACCATTTTGGAGCATGAAACATTGCTGAGGGATCCTGGTTGGTCCACCGAGGAGGGGACTCCAGTGACATCATGAAGACCTGGGCAGAGGGAAAGAGAGAAGGGTCCAAAGTGTAGAGGGTGCCAAGAAAACGTCTGACCTTCCGTGCGTCTGTGCCTGTGCTCACCAGGCTCACTGGACAGATGCCCAAGTTCAACACATGGCCGTGAAGACAGTGTGGAAAGGCTGAACTATGAGTCTGGTCACTTGCTAAGGTTAGGCACAGCTGGACGTGGTAGAAAAGTGCTTAGTGTCAGAAAAGTTCATCAGAATTAAGCTGCAGGAGGATCTGTACAACTCCAAAATACAAAATAACATGATAGAGGGTTGCAAGCATTTTGTAGAGGATGGCACAGAAGTCCAAATATCTTGTAGGTAGTAAAACATTTTGGAAAAACATCAAAATTTGATGTGTACCGAATTTTGATGCAATGCAAGAGTCATGAGGCCCAAGAGACTTATAATAAGCTTTTATTCCCCTTTAGGAAAAGAAATGAACACAGAGAGGTGAGGGCCTCACTACTAAACATGTTACTCTTCCCCCCTTATATTTTTTTTTAAAGAAAGACCATATGCCATTTCTTTTTATTTCAGAAGAAAGGGACTCACCAACCGTCACAGTTTTACCTGTACTAATGAGCACACAGGCTCCTAAGCCCTTATACGGGAAATAGTCCACTGACAGCAACAGGTGCTTCCTGTGTGCCCGGCACCAGGTAACATGCTGCCTGGAGATACACACGGAAAATGGCCCTGTTTTCTGCTTTAAGGTGCCTGAAGTCCTAGTGGGAGGAACGACATTTGGAGCAGAGCAGAGGTCTGGTGCCTGTGACGGTATCACAGAGGGGGCTACACTGGAGCTCGTTCAGCAGTGTCCCGGGCAGAGAGGTGCAAGAAAAGGGCAGAGTGTGAGAGTAGGGAGTGGAAGGAGACCTAGGGTGTATGAGAATGAATCTGAAGGACATAAAAGGGATGATTCCAGCTGAGGAGTTTATAGTTTACTCTTAAAAAATGAGGAACTTGGGACAGTGCTCATGGCTCAAAGGGGTAGGCTGCCGGCCCCATATACTGGAGGTAGAGGATTCAAACCCAGCCCCGGCCAAAATCGGCCAAAAAAAACAACAAAAAAGAGGAACTTTTGGGGCGGCGCCTGTGGCTCAAAGGAGTAAGGCAACAGCCCCATATGCCGGAGGTGGCAGGTTCAAACCCAGCCCCAGCCAAAAACTGCAAAAAATAAATAAATAAATACATAAAAAATGGGGAACTTTCAAAGCTAAACAGTAAACGATCATATTCATGCTTTAGAACAAGTTCTCTTGTGGCACTACATAGGATGAGAGGAAGAGGGGACAGTGGACAAAGGGACGCGATGTGGGAAGGTTACGGGGCACTGTAGTCACAGTTGAGAGCAGAGAGAAAATCACTCTGTGCCCTGGGTAGAGTGCCATGATGTCACAGCTCGTGGTAACCTCAAACTCTTGGGCTCAAGCAATCCTCCTGCCTGAGCCTCCCGAGTAGCTGGGACAACAGGCACGTGCCACAATGCCCAGCTAGTTTTTCTGGTTTTTTTTGTTTTTGTTTTTTTTTTTTTTTTTGAGACAGAGCCTCAAGCTGTCACCCTGGATAGAGTGCTGTGGCATCACAGCTCACAGCAACCTCCAATTCCTGGGCTCAAGCGATTCTCCTGCCTCCGCCTCCCAACTAGCTGGGACTACAGGCGCCCGCCACAACGCCCGGCCATTTTTTGGTTGCAGCCCTCATTGTTGTTTAGCGGGCCTGGGCTGGATTTGAACCTGCCAGCTCAGGTGTATATGGCTGGTGCTCTTGAGCTCAAGCTATCCACCTGCCTCAGCCTATCTCCTGGGATGTTGGGATTACAGGTGTGAGCCACCACACCCAGCAGTTCTATGTCATTCTTAAAAACTGGTAATCAAAAACCAGTTATAAGTCAAAATAGGTAATTTAAGAAACACTTCTTCGGGCTCGGTGCCTGTGGCTCAACGGGCTAAGGTGCCAGCCACGTACACCTAAGCTGGCAGGTTCAAATCCAGCCCGGGCCCGCTAAACAACAATGAGGGCTGCAACCAAAAAATGGCCGGGCGGGCGTTGTGGCGGGTGCCTGTAGTCCCAGCTACTTGGGAGGCGGAGGCAAGATACTCGCTTGAGCCCAGGAATTGGAAGTTGCTGCGAGCTGTGATGCCATGGCACTCTATCCAGGGTGACAGCTTGAGGCTCTGTCTCAAAATAAAATAAAATAAAATAAAAATAAATAAATAAAAGAAACACTTCTTCAGTTGGTGGACACAGGTGGTTTTGCATTCAGGGCAGTGTTCATTATCCAACACAGGAGAATGAAAGCAACCAGACGGGTTCTAAAATAGATTTGTCCTACAAAGAAGTTTTCTTTGCAGCCTATTGATTTTTAAGGTTACTGTTGACCCGAGGCATTTAATGCTATCTGTGTTACTTAAGTAATGATTTACCTTTTGATGAGACTTGCTGTTCTTTTGTAGTCTTGCTGGTTGATTACACTGCATAGATTAATTAGGGATGCAAGACAATATATGTATCATAGCCAGGATCTGTGCTACTGATTCCCGCATGATATTTTGGGAGTCAATCTGCTGCTACTCTTAAAATTAAATGAAGAGGCTGCTATATCCAACTGTTCCTTCATTTTTTTGTACTACTCCGTAAAATGCCTGAAGCCCTGGATCTTAGATTTTTAAAAAACAAAACCATTAAAATGTTAATTTCGATCTTGATGACCCTACCCTGCAGAGTTAGTTACCAGCTCTGCTCCAGGCAGTGACAGTGATGGTTTCAACACTGAATTAATGTGCATACGGGTTCTGTTCAGCCTTCCATAGGAGATCCCCAAGACTGAAAAGGCCACTGACTACTTAGAAGAACTTTAAGTATATCTGCATATAACTTTTTAAACTTTGATAGTAATTTTTGTTTTTACTCATATAGTGATTATCATTCTGCTTTCCCACATTCAAAATACGTTATGTCGCTTTATCATTTACTAAGCACTTTGACATGTACTATGTTAATAGCTAACATTTACTGGGTAATGCCCAAAGTTAGTAATGGAACAGCCATTGTGCTGAACACTTGATATGATCATCTCACAGAATCTTCAAACCAAACTTATGAGGTAGGTCCTGTTCATTTTCCAAATTAGAAAATTAAGGAAACTTGCCCAAGGCCACAAAGCCCCTAAGGGGTGAGGCATGATTCAAACTCAGGTTTGTCCATCTTCAGAGGTTAAACCCCTAAACACTGAATTATATTCCGTCTATTCCTCTATATCTGCAGTCTCCAGTCTCTGGGACGGATATTGGCACCAGTCCCCAGCCTTTAGGAACCAGGCTACACAGCAGCTGGTGAGCAAGCAAAGCTGAAGCTTTGTCTGTACAGCTGCTCCCCACCCTGTGCCACCACTTGAGCTCCACCTCCTATCACATCAGTAGCAGCATTAGGTTTTTATAGGAGTGTGAACCCTACTGTCAACTGGGCGTGCGAGGGATCTATAAGAATCTAGCTCTTTATAAGAATCTAATGATTCATGATCTGAGGTGGAGATACAATGTGCTTGAGTCATCCTGAACCCATCGCCCTCTACTCTTCATCTGTGGAAAATCTGTCTTCCATGAAACCAGTTCCTGGTGCCAAAAACATTGGGGACTGCTGCCCTAAGTACATTTTTTGTGAGGCTTATGATACCAGTTGATTTATGTAAGATTATCAGTGAACGAGCAATAATACCAGGCCTCAAACCCAAGCTATCACCTAATAGTGCTCCATAATTTAATGACCCCAATGTTAGCCATGCCAGCAGCATTCATAAGCAGATAGACCCAGGAGAAAAAGAGGAGAGAGAAAAGGCTGGTCCCGAGTCACAGGCACACAGTGCTGCTGGCATGTCTTCCCCCAAAGACGAAGGAGGAAAGAATGCACATTTAGATGTGGCAGGGGAAAAAAAATGAAACATCACTTTACACTAATTTAAGGCAGCTGTATAACCTGTACATTAGGAGACAAAGTTCAAATGATAGAAGAGGTAGTATATGGACTAAACGAGAACATGTGTATAAATATTTAAAGAACTTATGAATCTTTGTTTTTGAGACAGAGTCTCACTTTGTCACCCTCGGTAGAGTGCCATGGCATCATAGGTCTTAGGCTCAAGAGATCTTCTTGCCTCAGCCTCTTGAGTACCTGGGACTCTAGGTGCCCACCACAACACCTGGATATTTTTAGTAGAGATGGGGTTTCTCTCTTGCTCAAAGTGGTCTCGAACTCCTGAACTCAAGCAATCCACCCACCACGGCCTCCCAGAGTGCTGGGACTACAGATGTGAGCCACCATGCCCGGCCCACTGTATCTTAATATGTGAAAGTCAATAATAAAAATGAAAATAGATAATATATCTTTTCACAAGAGATTAGGACAGGGAAAAGTACAAAAAGTACAAAAAATTCTTCGTATTGAGAGCTCTAGAAAGCAATCCTTCAATGAGATAAAAACTAGACATAAGTTCATGTGGCTATATAAGAAGTACATGTGTAGGGCTAGGCATGGTGGTGCACTCCTGACGTCCCAGCTATTAGGGAGGTTGAGGTGGGAAGATCAATTGCTTGAGCTCAGGAGTTTCAAGCAATCGACAACTCAGGGAGATCCCATCTCTTTAAAAAAGAAAAAAAGGAAATGCACACATGCATAAGACAGATTCTACAATACAAATCATGCACCAGTCTAAAGAAATAGATCAATAATCTAAATCAATGGCTTTAAAAAGTAATTAAAATATCCTTTTCTAAAAAGAAGTATCAGTATTAAAGTCCAATGAAGTCTGGCATGAACGCTGAAAATTACTAACATCTAAAAAACAGGTTTTGATTGATAAAGCCATTTATTCTAATTTTCTCTTCCTCAACAAGCCATTATTTCAGCTCCAACTCTGGTCATGCTTGCTCTTGGATCTTTGCTTCTTTTTTTGGCAATATGTACCCAAGAATTTAAATAATCACTAGGCTGTATGGAGCAGTAAATTCAATATAACATTGAATTAAAGACTTAACTTATTTTTCAACATATTATTTATAAATAGATGTTGAAAGTAAGGCTGTTTAAAACAACAGCAACAACAACAACAACAACAGACAAATTAAAAAACACCACCATAGACCACAGTGGCAGTCTGAGAGGCAGTTTAAACTGAACACGACAACAGCAGAATTCATTACGAGGTGTGTGTCAAGTGAAATGAGAAATCTACTAATGCTAATTGGATATGTTCTGAATACATTAAACTTCTGAAGGTATTTTTATGAACTGTTTACAATTTCCTATTAACACCCATGCATGGCTGCACTTTGGATATACCAACAATTTGACACAATATAGTTTATTAAGCTTAATAATTTTTGATCTCTTAGGGTGACTGCATAGTTTAAAGAAATGAGGAAAGCTACAGTGTGAAAGTACTACTTCTAAAAGAGAAAATGAAATATTAAAAAGCCTGAAGAGAACGATAGCGTAAATATGCTCATGTTTTTTCAAACGGAAGAATTACAGAGCCAGATGGTCACCATGAAAACCTAATAATATACAGAAATTAGAACTTGCCAGTCTACGGAAAACATAAAACATTTAAGAACAGTTTTACAGATAAATTCAAAGAGAATTATCAATCAATAGACTACATTTTCACAGTGGTCAGTGAGTGAATCCAGGGCATTTAGGCAAAGTCTCCCAGCTGGTAAGATTAACGTCACCGAGGACGCCGCCGTTAGTTCACATACAGTCTCTTAGTGCCTCTGTAGAAGCAGAACATGGGGCTTCATGGGGAAAGGTCCAATGAGCACCAATGTTCTTAGGGAACAAACAACAGCAGGGCACAAAGGAAAAGAAACCAGCAGTTTTGCATATGTGGTTTACATAAACGTAAGATGCTGACAGAAAAGGAATTCCCTGCTTTAATACTAGAGCCAGCCACCAAACACACATGGTTTATAAAATCGCCGAGGCATCCTACATCACTGAGGACATGTCAGAATGATGACACATGAGGGCATTTTCTTATTCTAGGGTCACAGACGTATGGACTTGTGAAATTAGAAATAAGCACACCGTGCCATTCATAACTGTGAAAACTGATGATATTACTTATAGACACAAAAGCAATGTCAAAGCCTCACTCCAGGAATACCCTGGTGAAGGGTGGTGTTGGGCCACAGAGCAAGGGGACAGGGGAATGTCTCGGCACACGTATGTGCACCTGGGCAGCTCTCCTCATCTCTTCACCCTCCTCACCCATCAGCTTCATTACAGCCCGCTTAGCTTGTGTCTGATGCACGTTTAATCTTCACAGAGGAAGTGCGTGGGCCATAGATAACATGCAATCCCTTCTGTTCTACCTAGAAAAATATGTCTATTGGGTGAGGAGACAGGTAATAAGCCAAACTCCAATTTTCTGAATGCAATAAGGACTTTCTCTACTGCACAAATGCAAAACATTTATTTTTACACATCTGCCTACTAGCAGCTCAATTAAAAATAGCCCCGTCAGATTGACAAAGTTTCCTTAACTGCTCAGCTCCTGTCATGTTGCAGATAGCAGAAAAGCATTTAACAGCAGCCACAAGGCAATTTTCCAGTAAGTCTTGTTAATCTTTATACAGTCACCCTCATGCAGCCATCAAAGTGAACTTAATGACAAATCAGTTAAACTAAATTACTTTTAGGAACTTGTTTAAGAATCAGATAAAAAGCAAACCATATGTGACACTGCTTTGGCTTTCCCCAGGATGGCGTATAATTGTCAACATCTGTGCTGTTTATTCCATTTGCCCAGCCTATCTCCCCCTTGCCCCAACTGCCCCCAGAGCCACTCTTTGCCCTTCTCTGTCCTATTATGGGCCCCAAGAGGCTGACCCCTATGGACCACAGGACTGTATCTGCATCAGATGTGACCCTGCTCTCCAGCTTCCAGCTGGGCTCAGCCAATGAGAGGCATCCAAAGAGATGAGAAGAAAGGAGGAAAGACGGCAGGAAGTCATCCCCCTCCTCACTGCTCCTGCAGCTAGGAAGCCCCTTATGGTGGCTCAGGCCCTCCAGTGACCCAGGTAGGGTCACGTTCCCTACCCTTAACCTTTAGGGGGCCCAGGTGTGCTCACGGCTTCTCGCTGTGAGACCCTGGGTGCTTCACCAGTCCTTGCTATTTCCATAACCCTGCCCACATCTCCATAAACAACCCCTTAATTAGTCTCTCTTCAGTCTAACACCTCCTTGTTGGCCAAGACCTTGGCTGACACACTGTCAGCAGCCAGAGGCGCCAAGCTGGGGTCACTCACATGAACAGTGTGGACCAGGTCGGCCAGCAGGCACTGCTTCAGCTTCTCGTCGCTGCTGGTCCCATGAAGTACAAGATCAGGCATGTACGTGGGGCAATAACCTGCCAGAAGTGAGCGGCCAAAGTTCCTTACATTCTGGGTGCTGATGCTCTGAGACCTACAACAACATTTGGCTCATTAAAATACTCAGCTGAAAATATACTTCCTTCTTTCATTACAACTGGAACAAACCTCCGATGACAGGTAAATTGACAGATTCAGGGTGGCCTGTTTTCACTAGTCCTCCAGGAAGTGGATCATTGGTGTGGGAGGACAGGAAGGGGTAGGGAGAGAAAGTCCGGAAAAAAAAAAAAAGATAAAAAGTATTTCTATGGCTGGTTAGGAGTCTGTACTTGTACCTTATACCAAACATCCACCAGGCGGTCTGTATCAATAGAGTGGAGATTGAAAAAAAATGTGAGGAAGGTTCTTGCCAAAAGTCTGGTGTTAGGAATTTGACATATCTGCACAGGGTGGTGCCTACGACAGTGCAGAAGAACAGAAGAAATCTCTAATTACACTTTCAGTCATCACAGACCAAATAATCAACCTGATGGAGTGTTAAGGGAGAGGTGTGGTTTCCCAACCACCTCCAGCTGTTCTGATCGGCAGAGAGGAGACACCTGGGGTGTAATCCACCACCTCAGAGGCAAGGCATCTGCTGCCAGCCCGTACTTCCCTACAGGTGACAGAAAATTAAACTCCCTGCTCCCTGTCACCAGCTCTACTGCATCCCTGAGCCTCTCCCAATGTCATGATAGCTGCAGAGACAGCCCCTGGCCTTCTCTATCAGTGAGCTTGGTCACACAGAGTCGTGATCATGCTGGAAACCCTTTATCTTGATATGGATAACACTTCTAACCCTTTAAGAGCACAGTGCAGAGTGTGCTGAGGTGACCACGGGGGTCAGGCCAGGAAGACGCCATCTGAACCCAGTTCCCTCTGCTTCCCTCCTGCCTGCCAGCGTTACCTCGGCAGGGGCAGCTCCACTTCCAAGGACCCTTCTGTCCTGTCACCGCTGTGACTCAGATCTGGCAGGGCGGAAACACATACTTCATCGTCACTGTCTCCAAGCGCGCTATCCGAGCTCTCATTCCTGGGAATGTCTCCTTCGATCCTGAAGTCGGCCTTCTTGTCGGCATCCCCACAGGGGACAGCTGCGGCAACTGAGAGGCCAGAGTCCTGCTGCGCGTGCCTGTCCGGAGCAGGCTCCAACACAGGTCCTTCTCTCACCTTCAGGTACAAAGCTCGGGTTTTCCCCAGCCTTCCCCTCCCGGCTCCTGCTGTGTCAGCGGGTGCGCCCGAGTCAGCAGGGGTGCTGAGCTGCCCGGCAGCGTCGGACACAGTGTGGCTTCTGATGCCTCTGTCCTCAGCAAAACCCCTGTCAGACTCGCCTCCACCCCCCCAAGAAGCCTGACTCCAAGGACAGCAGACCTTCTTCTGAAAGCTGGGTGTGAAGGAGCACCTAGAAATCTGCAGGTCCTGAGCCACGTCAGGGGCCACCCTCAACTCGGCCGAGGGACTGGCTGACTCTGGAGATTGTCTGCAAGCCTTTAGCTGCTCCTCCATTTTTTTGGTGCGGCTTTCAAAGTCTGACTCTGGAGATACAGAGCTTCCAATCTGGAAAGTGACCTTTTCTAAAGGAGGCTTTTCACGGAAAAGTCTGTCAGGGCAGGGCCAGGCCGCTGATCGGTCTGGTAGTTTCCTGGGTGTCTCCCCTTTCAACTGCTCAGGGGCAGTTTGCTGGTGGATCTTCATTCCTGTCCCCAGACCTTCACAGCTAGAAAATCGTGAAGAGCCTTCTTGTGGGACCTCACTTATACTTTCTTCATCCCCACAAAATGCACCCTGAAGTTTCCAAGAATTACCTAATGCTGGCTCTTGGAATCCCAGGCTACAAGCCTCAGAGCTCTGCTCTGGACTCTGGTGTCCTGCTTTGTCAGGTTCGGGACCCACATCTCTAACATCAGTGACCTCTGGGGTCTCGGGTAACCCCGCAAGTTGGGGGCTCTTCCTCTCAGCCGAGGTGAGCGGCAGGATGGGGGGTACGAGGGCAGGCTCGCTTCTCACTGTCACCACCACATACTCAGACTCCTCCACTTCCCCTTTCTCCAAGGCGGTTACGATCTTGCTTCCATTTAAAACTTGGTCACCTTCACTGTGATTCCCACTCCAGGTCAGCTGGTTCTCTTGCAGCTCAGAGCAACGGAGAAAGTAGGTGAGGACATAAAGTATGCGCTGGACCAAATCCTTCTGTTTCCCTACCACCACCGTGCGAGTCAGTCTCACCGGAGAACCGATGGCTCCGTAAAGGTCACCTAGAGAGCAGAAGTGAACACAAGACAAAGTCCTCTGGAGTTAGCTGGTCATGGATATATCAGCCTTTACAAGCGCAAAACAGATGACTCGTATTCCTGATCCACGATCATTTCGTCAGACGCCTGATTTCTAATTTCTAGCAATGACTATGTTTTGGTTTTGCCTCTGGAATGCAGAGTAGGCCTGGAAAGTCCTGGCACAGGGTGCAGCCCACCACCCCGGGTGCATGAGGGCTGCGCATGGTCCCCTGCCACACTTGTCAGGTCTTCCTGCCCAGCACAGGGGCTCAACTGTGGGCTGACCCAAGGAAGGCTAAAGCCAGAGCTCTGTATATACAACCTGACCTGGTACTGTATATCTTGGAAAGCAGAAGAATTTGTTAGAAGAATCCCAGGACAATGGGCATTGGGATGAAATCCAAACTCAAGCATTTCTGAACAGACATGAAGTGAACTAGTTCAAAATACTTAATGAGGAGGTCTGCTTAGAATTTTCTCAATACACATAGCAGGTAGAATCAGTTTGAATACCAAGAAGAAAATCACTTAGTCATAAAAAGTCTGAAGGTTTTATGTTACTTCACATTAAAAAGTCCACTGGAAAAAAATGTCCCATTAGTTACATCCTGACAAGTTGTTAAAAATTGGCAATGCCCCCCTAGTCTCCGTTCTGTTGTAGGAGGGAAGGTAAAGGGCGAGTGTATTATCTGGCCACACAGCAGTGTGAGGGTGGTCAACAAAAAAACACTTCAGTTAACCACTGACTATTATGTTTGATAGTAAGTTATATATACATTTGTTACCTTTTGATGATAATAAGATAGGCAATTGTAATAAAGAGCCAATTTTCACTCACTGGACAAGTACTATGCTAAGAGCCTAAAGGTTTATCACATCATACCTCTTCATAAGCAACCTGGAGTTAGAAAGCATTAAAGAATTAATGTTGGAACGAATCAAAAGCTGAAAAGATACTAAATAAAGGAGACGGGATACATGGCAGTGTTTATAAATAAGGACATAGGAAGTTAGAACTCATCTGAAGAATGCATCCACAGAGGGGAAGAAGGCATTATAAAGGCATATAAAACTAATTAAAATTCATAGATGAAGATGGAAAAACCACCAGGAAGTACTTCCCCTGAGGACTCATTAGGAAGTACCCTCCTCCAGAGAGTATGCCCTAGGGTAAGGCTTTTAGGAACAAAAGGCAGGACAGAAATAATTATAAACAGTCCTCTCTATAAAAAGAATAGGTTATAAGCTAATAGAACTTCAACCCTGTGGCTTACGCAACTGACTAAGAAATCATCCTAGAATTCAGAAGAGTAAGTCAGAAATACAGTTTGGTGATAGGACTTTTGCTTGAGAAAACTTCCTTGACTAAGAACTTATTATAGTTATTGTCCTTTGATTTTATCTGCCCATTGCTGCAGGATATCACAGTCATTTCTGGAATTTGTGGGAGGTTTCTGTTAAATCAATCTCAGTGTTAATAAAGAAAAAGCATTACATTTTTGAAATTTTGTATAACAAACCACAGGGGAAAGGCCACTCAGAATGTCATTTATTTTTAGCGATGCATTTAATTTTTAGTATGGTACATTTTAATAACTAAGTGGAAAAAAGGTAAAATAAGGTTATTAAAAATACAACTTACAATAATTTAAACTATATAAAGTAATGAGAGCAATATGTGTAGAAGCAGCATTATTACTTTATTGCCAAACTTCATAAAATAATGCATCACTAAAATAACAGACCCATAATACTAAAGATATACTAGATCTTGAACTTGAAGGCAATTTTTTGACTCCTGGATAAATATAACTACTAATTTTTACAGATTTGTTTTTATGAATATAATTTTTAAAAATGAAGATGAAATCACATGTGAATATCCTTAACATTACTGAACCATCCACTTAGAAATGGTTATGATGATGAATGTTGTGATGTTTTCTAATTCAATTAAAAAGATTTTCTTTTTTTTTTTTTGAGACAGGGTCTCACTGTGTTGCCCAGTCTAGACTGCAGTGGTGTCATCTTAGCTCACAGCAATCTCACATTTCTGGACTCAATCGATCTTCCTGCCTCGGCCTCCTGAGTAGCTGAGACTACAGAGGCCCACCACGACGCCCAGCTCGCTTTTCTATTTTTAGTAGAGACGGGGTCTCACTCTTGCTCAGGCTGGTCTCCAACTCCTGAACCCAAGGGATCCTCCTGCCTCAGTCTCTGCGAGTGCTGGGATTACAGCCACCGAGACTGGCCTCAAAAATTAACACTTAAATGTAAAATAGAGGCAAATGAGAGAAAAATAAGAGGGGAAAAGGAAGGTGTGAAGAGAAAGCTCACAGGAGGCGGCAGGAAGGGCCTGGATGGGGTGGGGGAAGAGATCAAAGGGAAGGAGGATAAGTAAGCAGAGTCCAAGGGAGCAAAGACACACGGCAGAGGAACAGAGAGAGAGAACCGAGGAAAGAAGGGAAGAACAGAGAGAGGGGTAAGGAGTAAATGAGGAAGAAAAAAGATGTGGCGTTGGAGAGGTGCAAAATGATAGAGGACCACACGGAACAAAAGGAGAGGTGAGAACGCAGAGAGGGCAAAATACACATCAGAAAAGAAAAAACAGTGTCTAGGGAAACAACAAAAGTCAGAAACAGAAAGTAGAAGGAAAGGGGAGAAAGAATGACAGAGACGCTGAGGGAACTCAGCTGCCCTATAAACAGAAGAGAGTAAAAAGAAAGAGAAGAGGCAGAGGAATATAAAGGGGGAAACCAAGATAGAAGCCAGAAGCGGAGGGAGAGGGAAGGATCTTGAAGGGATTCTGCTTAGTCTATGCCAGGGAACTCCCCCTTTTAAACAGTGTTTCCTCATATCTTTATCATCAGTGTCACTTTTCTTGTGAAATTTGTTTGGCTGTGGGTTATTAAAATGTGGTTGTTTTGTTTCTGAGCAGGTGGGAATTTTATTTTATTTTATTTTTTAAAACATTTTTTTTTATTAAGTCAAATACATATAGATCATGAATACATTCATGCATATGTGGGGTACAATGTGATTTTTTTTTTATACAATCTGACGTGGTTAGATTAATCAACCAATCAACATAGCTTTTACCTCATTTACTTGATTATTGTACCAAAACATCTGTGTTCTACTCTTGACAGATTTGACTTGTACCCTTGTCATATGCTCCATAGGTGTGGTCTTGCCTTGGGAATTTTAGTTTTTAAAAAATTTATACTGTAATTCTACTACATTTTGAAAAATACCATTTAAGCTTTTGGGGAAAATAATGGAAGACATTTCAGACTATTTTACTTACATTAATTTAAAACAGTGACCTGCGGAGAAAAGCTGCTTTTTGTTTTCATAAACCCTTGAGATCCTTAGGTCAAAAAGAGTCTGACCTAGAAATCCTTCAACAGTAGTGTCAGACGGTGGCCTTCAAACACACATGCTAAAAAGAAATACATCTTACACTGCAACCCCACAACACACCCTTTGAAGCAAACATTTTACAAAACATGTATGTAAATCACTGATATTTTCTATTCCATTATACTTTTTAAACGCTTTTTTGACCCATTAAAACTTTTCCACAGCCCACAAGTGGGTGGCGATGCACACTTTGGAAGACGCTTGTGCAGAGTGCACCTCACAGGCACAAGCCTAGGATCCCTCAGCAACTGACAGCAAGTCCATGAGAGGGAGAAAGGGACATGCTTCCAGCTTCTCCTCTCCCCGCCCTGGGAGTGATGAGAAGCCACAGAGAGACGGGCACCCCAACGGTACCTATCCTGGAAAGCTCTTAGACGAGTCTTCCAATGAATTCAAGATGGGGGCCAGTCACGGTGGCTCACACCTGTCTGGGAGGCTGAGGTGTGTGGATCGCCTGAGCTCAGGAGTTCGAAACCAGCCTGAGCAAGAGTGAGACCCCCATCTCTACTAAAACTAGGAAAACTAGCTGGGAATTATGGTGGGCGCCTGTAGTCCCAGTTACTTGGGAGGCTGAGGCAAGAGAATCACTTAAGCTCAAGAGTTTTAAGTTGCTGTGAGCTGTGACGCCAGAGCACTCTACCGAGGGTGATGTAGCGAGACTCTATCTCAAACAAAAAAGACGAAATCTACTTCCCAAATCCAAAAAACAAATTCAGGATAGAATCTTTTCTATCACTTAGGAATCTGGATTAAAATTGTATCATTACATCTGTGTCACTGTTTATTCCCAGCAGTTTATACTTTTCTATTTACTGTGACTTGCTAAATACTTAAAGAAAAAAAAGGTTTCTGATACAAATGACTCCTCTTTCAAATTATGGAAGCTCCTTGGTTTCTGTAATAACAGAAACTCGCCCAACGCTGCACTTGCTTTTGCAAAGCTATCCCGTGCCTCCTCTGTCCTGGGCTGCACCCTCTTGCCAACAGCCAGACCCCTGCTGGGTTGTCTGGGGAGGGAGGACTGAAGACTTTCAACAATACCTGATCTCCTCTGAAAAATGACAATTACAAACCCACAGGAAGGGGCTCTGCCTCTTTACGCTAAACACAGGGAATTAATGGTTACATTTCAAATGAGAAGCATGCCTAATTATAAATACATTTGTCTAAGTATATGCACACTGTTAAATTAGCACTGTTTTTAAACGGGTTACCCAGCAGCATGAAACACCGTGTTTCCTTAATGTCTGGCCCCTTCCCTTTACCACTTAATGATACTACATCTTCCCCAAGATTATTGTCCCATAAGAAAAACAACCATGCTTTGTTCTCTTCAGAAAGGACTCCCATGTGACCCGGAGTGAGGTAGGCCACATTCTGTGCTCTTTTCTGAGCTCAGTGTGGATCATTTGGATTTTTATTTATTTATTTATTTTTAATTTTTATTTATTTATTCATTCATTTATTTATTTATTTTTTACAGTTTTTTGCCGGGGTTTGAACCCGCCACCTCCGGCATATGGGACCGGCGCCACACTCATTTGGATTTTTAATTGACATGTCACACCTGTGCACATTTATAGGGAACATTGTGACATTACAGTACCTATATACAATGTGTTAACAATCAATTCAGGGACAGGCATACATATCATCTCAAACACTATTTCTTCATGCTGGGAACATTCAAAATCCCCTCTTGTAACTACTTGAAAATAAAGAATAAATTACTGGTAACTATAGTCAGCCTAGGACGGTGCAGTGGCTCATGCCTGTAACCCTAGCACTCTGCGAGGTCAAGGCAGGGGGACTGCCTGAACCCAGGAGTTCGAGACCAGCCTGAGCAAGAGCGAGACCCAGTCTCTAAAAAATAGCTGGGTGTTGTGGTGGGTCCCTGTAGTCCCAGCTACTCGGAAGGCTAATGCAAGAGAATTGCTTAAGTCCAAGAGTTTGAGGTTGCTGTGAGCTATGATGCCATGACACTCTACCCAGGGTGACAAAGCGAGACTCTGTCTCAAAAAAAAAAAAAACCAGGACAGAAAAACTATCTGTGGGCATCTATGGTCCCAGCTACTCCAGAGGCTAAGGCAGGGGGCTCTCTTGAGCCCAGGAGTTTGACGTTGCTGTGAGCTAGGTTAATGCCATGGCACTCAACCTCAGGGTGACCAGAGTTAAGACTTTGCCTCAAAAAATAAAAAACAAAAAAACCCCCACAATTATAGTCACCCTACAGTGTTTCGGAACACCAGACTTTATCCCTCCTGTTTTGCTATGATTTTGTATGTTAAGCAACCTCTCACTGTCACTCTCCTTTTAAATCCAAGTTTGTATCTATAAACCCTTTAGTTAATCCATCTAAAGCACACCTATTTCCCCCACACCATGAGACTTGAACTTTCTTCCTTACACATCTCATGACCAAGGGCACAAGGACAAGACAACATCTGTATTCTATGAAATGAGTAATAAGGTAGGAAGAAGAATCTAATTAATATAGTAAAAAGCACTTAAAACGGTGCATGGCACATAGTGTCAGCTTTTGTTATTGTTATAATATGCTATTTTCTAAAACTGTGATGCTTTTCCCCGTCCATATTTCATTTTGTAGAAAATACCACTTTAACATTTCCTCAAGTAAGCCTTCCAGAAAATCCTCTCCCTCCTTCCTTCCCTCCCTCTTACTAGATGGTCTATAATAACACTATTTTGAGCAGCAGCCATAACGAAGGTGCTTTATATCACTGACTTAATTCCCACAGCAACCATGAAGTAAGTTCCATTATCACGAGTTTCACAGGTGAGGTGACAGGCAGGAAGAAACAGAGAAACCTGCCTGTAGAGGCGGGGCCCTGACACCCGGCCCAGGTCAACTCTCTATCCCAGCATCTGCTCTAGCCCGTCCCCATGGGGCGAGTGGGAGTGAGTGTCCAGGTTTTCTTTGTCACTCTGATGCTTGATGAGTGACAAGTCCCAGAGTACACATCTCCTCCAAATGAACCCCAGGTGCAACTCCAGTCTCACTAGCCCCAAACTATGTTAAAACAGTGGATTCCTACCCCAGGCTTCAGGATAAAGTCTGAGGAAATAAATGCCACCACTCATCACACGGGAAGAGTGCAGAGAAAGACAAGATTTTGACTTATGTTAAAATTTAAAAAACAGTGAGATCAGGATGTGTTACCTTCTTTTTTGTCATTTCTTTCCCAATCCAATCCATCTTCTAGGGTAGTGGTTATCAACCGGGTAGTATTTTGCCAACACCCCCCCAACCCTAGACAGCTGACAACGTCCACAGACGTTTTTGATTAGTACAACCTCAGGCAAGAAGGGAGTTCTATTGGCATCTAGCGACTAGAGGCCAGATGCCACCAAATAACCAATCAATAATGTGTGCGGAAGCCCTGGCACTTCCCCCAGCAACTCAACTGTTCCAAAATAGCAATAGTGCCAAGGCTAAGAAACCCTGCTTTAGGGTAAACAGCCACCGTAGAATGTGAGAACGCAGTTTACCTACCCTGTTGTAAGTGGGCATAGCAAAGCTGCTAGGAGGGGAGCGGAGGGGAAGGTGGGAGCTTCGCAGTTAGAATCCACGGGCCAACCCTGCACTCGCTGCCTGCCCTGTGCATCACCGTGATGGACGGCCAGCACAAACCACACATTCTAGCACTTTTCCTATTGTGTCCCATTAGTCCCTGAATAGCAAGGGAGGTACTGACCCAGCTGTGCCCAGAGTGGATTATACGGGTGTGTCTTGGCCAGCATGCTCACTGACTGGGAGGTGCGCTTCTCGGAAAAGGCTTTAATGGGAGGGTGGTCCACAGGCATGACCGTCGGCACCCAGGCCAGGTGGTAGGTTAACACTGCCGTCAGTAAGGCAGCAAGAAACCTGGGAGACATGGAGGAAAACAGATTAGTCAGTGCGGGGGGTGGGGGGGTGGGGGGGTGGGGGGTGTTTGGGGGGTGAAGGCACATCCTGTATGGCCCATACGCTGGCTGTGGAATTTGCATGTCAGTCTCCCGACAGTTGAAGCTTACTGGTTTTTGTTGATCTGTTCTATTAGAAGCGTGAACTCCTTGAGAAATCGCTGGCATAGATGGGTTTTTTCTAAAGTGCTGGACATCATGGTAAGCCACACAGGTTCAGCTATCCTTGGAACAGAATATAAGTTCCAGATAGTCCCTCTATAGGAGAGAAAAAGAAGGAATACACAAACTTTTATGAATATTATTTTGGTATAAAAGAATAAAGGAGAAAACAATCATTTGGATCTACACAGTCCATACATAACAGAGGTTGCAAACTATGGGCTGGCAGCCAAATGTGAGTGCTACTTTTTATAGATAAAGCTTTCGTGGGACGTTGTCGTGCTCATTTGTCAACATATCGTCTATGGCTGTTTTGTAGGACAAAGGCAAAGCTGAGTGGCTACAACAGACTCTTTCCAAAAAAGTATGCCGACCACTGACATAAAATATCCATTTAAAAACGATTTATTTTCACGATGCCCATATCACAATGCCATTTTTATAACAAACAAAGAGAGAAAAAAAGTATCTACATTAAAAATGTGCCAAGAGGCAACTCAACTGTCCATCAGGAGACGCAGAGATGAGAGGCCCCAGCTGCTCTAGTAAACAGGCAGCTCCTCAAGACGTGAAGTGTGGAGTCTGTGTCTAAGCCAGCAGGTCCACTCCTAAGTGTGCATTTGTTGTGCACAAAAAAAAGAAAAACAGTCCACAAAAGCAAGTTTGCCACGGCCCGCTAGGGGAGACGGTCTGCCAGCAGGTGAAGGGGATGGAATATAAAAGAATAGAATAGAAGGAAGTGCTGGGACATACTGTAACACAGGTGTCCCCTGAAGACACGCCAAGTAAAAGCAGCAAGACACAAAAGGACAGGTGTCATATGGCTCCATTTTTGTGAAATGCCCAGAATAGGCAAAACCACAGAGACAATAATTTCTGGTTAATGCTTTGGGATTCACTATGCCAAAGAACCCTATTCATTTTAGATGTAAAAAACACAAAGGGTTCTTCCTTATCATATAATATACTAAGTTTCTACACGGAGGCCTAGAGAGTATGGGTTTCCTGCATAAGAGATACAATTTTTTCTATTTTTTTTTTTTTTTTTGAGACAGAGTCTCAAGCTGTCACCCTGAGTAGAGTGCTGTGGTGACACAGCTCACAGCAACCTCGGGCTTAAACCTTGGGCTTAAGCTCCCAAGTAGTTGGGACTACAGGCGCCCGCTACAATGCCCAGCTATTTTTTGGGTGTACTTGTCATTGTTGTTTGGCAGGGGCGGGGCTGGATTTGAACCCGCCAGATCCAGTGTACGTGGCTGGTGCCCTCGCTGCTGAGCTACAGGTGCTGAGCCAAGAGATACAGATATTTAATGACAAGGTCAGGATGAGAATTCCATTCTTGATACCTGAGGCACAGAGAATTCTACTCTAAGTGAAGCCTCACAAGTGTTTTTGCAAAGAACATACTAACTTAGCTTGGGATCTCCCCTTAAGAGGCCGCTATAGCTCTGAATTTAAAACACATCCACTCTTCCCAAATCGAGATAGATTAGACATAGTCTGACTTTACATTCTAACCACGTATAGGAAAGAACTAGGACACAAGAGAATTCTTACCTTGGCAAAAAACAAAGCATCTGCTGAGTAAGGCAACAACAATAACTTATAGTTACAGTCACTGGGATTCGTTTACTGAAACCAAGGTCTCCAAATGCTAACACTTTTTCCTGTCACCATTTCTGGAGGGACCGATGGGTGAAGAACAAGACCTATGTACACAGTGAGGTTTTCTGGTTCTGTACTTTCAGTCTCTTGATGCCTATAAAACTGATACTCTCATCAAAGTAGTACGCAGACTCTCAAGCACAAGAGAAAAAGAAGGAGAGAAAAAGAAGGAAGTGTCCAGTGCAGTGGTTCTCAACATTCCTAATGCTGTGACCCTTTAATACAGTTCCTCATGTTGTGGTGACTTCCAACCATAAAATTCTTTTCATTGCTACTTCATAACTGTAATTTTGCTACTGTTATGAATTATAATGTAAATATCTGATATGCAGGAGACCCACAAAGGGGTCGCGACCAACTTGTCTAGCGTGACCACAGCAGAGCAATAGGCAAGTCCAGTGCTGCCCGCATAAACAATGGAAGGTTTCCTAATCATTAGACTGCCATCACAAAGCACAACCTCACATCATTTCTCACACATGACTTAAGTTTTAATAATCATCAGATAATGACTGGTGTGTTACGTGAGTTTTTTTTTTTTTGCAGTTTTTGGCCAGGGCTGGGTTTGAACCCACCACCTCCGACATATGGGGCTGGCACCCTACTCCTTTGAGCCACAGGTGCTGCCCGTTACTTGAGTTTTTTACATATAACCCAGAGTTCAAAAAAGACCACTGATTTTGCTCCAGGCAGCATTATAGAGTTCAACAGCATATAGCTTAATCATGAGAAAATGTTCTAATTTTCTAAGAACTGTAGTATATTTTTCTCTTCTGGCTATGGAGAAACAGCTTGACTCATTAGCTCATGACTGCTATGGAGTGGGATTCCATTCCTCATGGTGATATGGGCTCTAGAAAGTTGTGCAATAATCCCAATCACAGCATGATTCACCTTGGGTGAATCCCACCTGCTACCCAAGGCAGTTTACCTTTCCACTCAGACATTAGGTGCAAGGACTCTGGAGAACCAGTTTCCAGAGCACAAAGATCATGAGTTAGAAACTATGTAGACATGCTAATGTGCTATGTAGTTTAATGGCCAGAGCAGGTAAACCCAGGACAGGACACAGGGTATAAACTAGGACCTGCATTCTGCTTCCACCCATGCTTTGGATAAACATCTGTGAACTCAAGTTTCCACATCTGTAAAGGGGGTTAATAGTGCTTACCCTTAGGGCTTTTGGGAGGATGACACGAGATAATGAACAGACTGAAGATAAAGAAGAGACACCTGTGTTATTAGCTTTCTCCACTCATATCAAAGACTGTCTGCCAGGCAGCAGTGAGGACCATGCAGTTGTGGGTTACTTTTTTTGTTCTATTTGGTCTCAGATTCCATCTTGAAAGGCAGAGCTGCCAAAATGACTAGTAACTGCCAGCTTCCTAATTCTTCCAAGTCCAGGGTCTCCCTGTACTCCCAGATCCACGGCTGCCACTGTGACTGCTGCTCACAAATGTCCCCTGTTGGAACTGCCAACTGTGCCACTTTACCTGAACTCTCCCAGAGCTTCCATCAGACGGCCAACATAGAACTGGACTCGGAGGCTTGATTCTGCTATTTTCCTACAGGAGATCATAGCCTTTATTAAAGAGAAAGCAAGAAATTACTGAGAAGAAATTTTATAATGTATCTACTGAGCTTTATTAATGAAAGATCATATTATAATCAATTAAATAATAATGCCTTTGGTCACGAAAAAGCAGTGATTTCCTCCCCTACAGCAATCCAGTATCTGGTGACCAAAATCACTGTGCCTATGACTCTGTTGCTGCTGCGGATGACTTAACTCCCTTAGGAAAGAGATCTGATACATAAACCAAGTGCTTCTACCATGTTTAAAGCCCCATAATTGCTTCTTTATTTGACACTGGATTACATTCTTATTACCTTTTCAATTGCACTCTTCAGCCTGTTCATGTGAGATTCAAACAGGGGAAAATGAGAAAAAAAGAAGTCCTGGAAATTCCTTTGCGCTTCCTCTTTCTCACACAAGGAAAAGATGATGCTTATGGCAATTTTCTTCCTCCTAACCATGGCAGGATTAGAACTACAGGTTTCTTCAGCCAAGCTGAATGTCTCATCAGTTGACCTGGAGGAAAAATAAGGTTGAAAAGGTGCCATGCACCAATGAGTCACACTGAAGGTACACTGTGATGCTGGGGATGGCGTTCAGAAAGCTAAGCTGGAACACGTGGTCTGAGCTAGGAGTTTGTCTACTCCTAGTTTATTCTCATCTGTAATTCCCTGCCGTGAAAAATGAGAAGAGCAGCTTGCCAAACAGTATCATTCTAACATGAAAAGAAACGTAAATGAAAACTAGGAGTAATTTAAATGTCCCTTTATTAGACTCTTGTTTTTTTCCCTGGATCATTTTTATGTTGGATTGATGGTATCTAGGAAGGAGCATGAAATTTCTGTTTGCTCAAAAGATAGGTCCTTTGTCTTGACTGATAGATACCAATGGACGAGAGTTAGGAGAGGACTGAGTCTACGGCTATTTTCTTTAGCAAAGGCATCACATTTGAATATTTACTGGTCCTTCCAGGTTTACATTCCCAAGGCTATTAAAACCACCAGATGAAGTTACTCATCAAAACACTCAGATTAAACCACGTGATTGACCAAGCTCTCCGGGAAATCCCCCAAGCAGAAAGACTCACCTTTCTTCCGTTACAGTCAAATTCCCAAAAAACTTATGACTCTTTTGAGAGATTCTGCTCCTTTGATAAGAGCCATGAAGTCTATAAATTTTAAATATATATTCAATTTGTCTTACGGAGTGAGCCTTACAAGTAAGCCTCACGAATATGGCCTCACTATATCCCTAACTTAACTATTGAGAAAGCCAGTAGAGCTATCACTTGATTACCAAGAGCGAAAATAAAAGAAGTAATTTGTTTTTTTTCTACAAAGACATTATGCAAAGGACATAACATTGCAAATGAAAGCATCTAGCCTGGCACACAGTAGGTACGTATTTTCTCTTTCTCATTGACTCCACCATTTAGCTTCATATATCTCTGCCAAATTTGAGAAGGTACTACTTCTTTCACTTCCTTTAATACAAATTACGACATAATGATTATTTATGCTGGGCAGAATTGGAGGCAGTTAGCCTTCTGCCATTGGTCTTAAACTCCGTACCTTAGTGCTTTACTCATAGTTTATATAATGTTCAAATATATCCAAATTTTATTAAACATACACAGAGTGTGCCAAAAAAGGTACATACATTGTAAGAAAAAAAAAATTAAAATTGTAATACCCAATATATACCAATAACAAAAGATGACACTTAAGTACTTCATATAATTGTAGAAGTCAAAAGTGACTTGAGTATTACAATTTTAATAGTTTTTTTCTTTCTTAATATGTGTATACATTTTTTTTTTTTTGCATCCTCTGTATACATCAAAAGTCTTATAGCCAGGAAAGCTATGTTGTTTTTTTCTTTTAAGGAGACAGACACCTTGTTCAGATTAATCTCGGTTATATGTTGCCATTTCCTTAACTTTAAGCAAGATCCTGAAGATGCAAGATTGATAAATACTATAGGTTAGGCTGATAAATCGGTGAAAAGTTTTCACTCCAGACAGATCACCAGCAGCAGAAGTACTGCTGTAGAAGCAGTAACTGTTTTCTCTGAGAAATCCCTAGATCCTGATCACCAGAAAAAATTCTTAATGCTTTCTCAAATCTTCACACCATCTCACATAATGCTCCCTCTTCTTTTCTAAAACACCTGTACTAAAACCTTATTTTCCTGCATTAGTTTCTTTCTTTTCTATATAGGAAGTTTTTCTGAGCTTGTATTACAAGACTTATAACCCTTTCCTCTTTGTCTGACATCTCTTATTCCCCTTCTTTTTTAGAAGTAAAATGACCGTCAGTCCATTCATCTTCAGGCTTACTTGGTCTTTAATAATCAGCTGAACCCTATGCAGCTTCCCTCATCCTCTCCATCTCTACTAAAGCCAATTCTTTCATCAGTTTTAACATAGCAGAGAGTGCCACCTGCTGAATTTCTGAAAAATGTCCATGTTATGATAAAGTGGATCATTTTTACCTGCTTCACTAGATCCCTCTACTGAATTCTAAAGCAAATGGGCTTCATTCCGTAGACTTGGATCAACCATAGATCCTGGCCAGGTCATGCAGTACAGTAATTAGTTATGTTTTAAAAATTATTCTATAATAAAAGGGTATTCGAAAATGTTCACAAAAATTTAAGAATGCACCCAAATACTTATTATCTTTACTCCCAAGTCATCAGGTAAGGTATACTGGTTGTTTTGTAAATGTGGAGACTGAGGCAGAGTGTGTGTTCGACTTGCCTCAGACAGAAAGCTTCTTGGTAACAGTGCTGGAGTTACAACCCAGGGTTTCTACTTCTAGTCCAAGCTCACTTCTGTGACACTGGCAATAACCAGGACTCTGACCCCATGCCTACTCTGTCTGCTGGTGCTCACGCAGCTATCCCCATACAGCCTTGGAGCACTCAGGGAAAGGAACAGATGCAATCTGATCAGCTGACAGACTTGTAAGTCAGGGAAAGGTTGCTGCTACACACATAATTTTTTTCCCTTATAAAGAAATCAAATAGAATTTTGTTGTCACTTATGAATGAACATTTATGTATATATTGTAAGTATATATATACATAATCAATTGTATGTACAATTGTATATACATATATACAATCAAGATCACAGATAATTAAAGCTCAAACTACGATTATTTTTGTACAACTCGATAATCCATAATTGATATTAGGACTGCTTAGTCTGTTGTTTATGTCAGTTCTGAACTCACACTAATCTACGTATTGTATTGGACCATATGGAATTTGATGTCTTTGTAGGTCAAGGAACATTTCATTAGCAATTTTATATGTTTGTTTCAATTTAGTAATTCAAATCAAAAAGTGTTCCTAGGACATTATACCTTGCTCCTTTAGGGTTTCAATAGCCTCAGCATCCCTGAGGCCTCTCTTTCCCCACAGACAGTCCTGCTGTACCAGCTGTTAGATGCCCAAGCCCAGCCCTCCCTGGGGGAGGGGGGTTGGAAATCAAAGCACAGCAGGGGGCCCTGGCAGCAGTGTGGAGCCTACTGTTAAGAACTCTACCATCCCTGACCACCGTTCACTCTCTGAAAAAGGATGTTTTTAATTGCTATGTATTTTCTCTCAAAGCCAGAAGTAATTGTTATTTTGGGGACCCACTGTTCTCTTGTCTCTAGTTTAAGAAAGTAGTTTTTCTATACCTGCCAAAAGGAAGATATCAAACTGCAACACGCTTTAAGTGAAAGCATCTTCCCAGGCACAGTGATCAATTCAAAACATCTGCCACACTTACATTCCCAGGGTTCAACAGTACTATATTAAGGGCTGGCTGCAGGGACAGGTGACCCTGCTCACACAGGGCCCCATTCTCGGAAGGGGCCCAGGCTTCGTTTCACGTTCTGTAATTGTTGCCTGGAATTCTTCATAATTTTATCTTTGAACTTGTATATGTAAGTTTAATGGGATAATGAAGCCTGTGTTGGGGCTCAGAAGTAAGACTTTTCTGGCCTTCTCCTGTTCTTTCTCCTGCTCCCCTCTTCCCCAAGGCAGGCCATAGAAACTAGATATTCCCCTTCCCAAAGGTAGGTCATAGAAACTAGAATCTCTTTTCTCCAAAGCCAGCCATAAAACCTAAAAATACTGTCCCAACTTCCCCCTGCCTTTCTTTGTAATTGCTGGCCAAAAAGACATTCTCTGATCATCCTTATCTAAAGATAGATCACAAGACCCTCATTCCAGAAGGGATCTTGCTCTACACCTGGGAGGAAGGAATGTTATACAGATAGGCCAAGAAGAGTTCTGAATAGATAGGCCTTGCTGGGTTTTTCTGCTTAAGTCTATTACTATTAGATCATACCCTTTTGTCCAACTACCTTTCCATGAGGCTATTTTTCATCAAATCTAAGCATAATAACAGTTTCCTCTAGGTCTCTGGATGTTCGTTTCTGAAGCCTCCTGAGTTACAGTAAAACTGTGATTATATAAATCTATTATGCTTTTCTCTTGTTAACCTGTATTTTGTTATAGGAATGTCAGCTATGACCCTTGTGATGAGGAGGAAAGGTTATCACACCAGTTCTCACCCTGCACATGCACATGAGCAGTGAAGTCACTGGGCAGCAGTGGGATGGGAGTGGGGCTTGGAACCAAGGTCTGCTACCCAGACACGGAGCAACCAGACCAGAGCATGTCTAGGGCAGGCCAGAGACTTGGACCCAGAATGATGGCTGTGACAGTGAAGACAACAGAAGCAGCAATAGCCAAGGACATGAGAGATGGGGGAGAGGAGGCAGAATAAATTCCAGCAGCTCCAGGAACCATGGTGAGAGGCCAGCTTGTCCATCCATCACCCGAGCCCATCCCCATGGAGTCTGCACAAATATTTAATTCTCTGAACTGAGCCCCAGGCCAGTAAATTATCACAAAGAAAAAGCCTACACAGAGGCTCTACAGTAAAGCATATTATAAATTCTTAGAATTCTGCAGAGAGTTTACAATCTCTGGTTTTGAAGAATGCTGTAACATTGTAAAGCAAATATTCACAGGCATAGAAATAGAAATTTTATGTAAAGATTATACTGGACAAAAAACCCCACTGTTTTTACATGAATCTTCAGATGAGAAAATTAGTTAAGGAAGAAGACCATTTAAAAACCAAAAATTTTTTTTTTCCTGCAGTTTTTGGCTTGGGCTGGGTTTGAACCCGCCACCTCCGGCATATGGGGCCGGCACCCTACTCCTTTGAGCCACAGGTGCCACCCTAAAAACTAATTTTTAACAGGGGAAAATTGAAAGCATTCCTGCTTAGAACTAGAACCAACAAGGTTGCCCACTACCTCCACTTCTGTTCAACACAGTGCTGGAAGTCGTAGCCAGAGCAATTAGGAATGAGAAGGAAATCAGGGTATCCAAATGAGGAAAGAAAAGGTCAAATTATGATCCTTGGCTGATGTGATGATCTTATATCTAGAAAACCCCAAAGATTCTGTCAAGAGACTCCTGGAACTTATAAATTCAACAAAATCAGGTTACGAAATTAACATGCACAAATTAGTAGCTTTCAAATACAGCAATAATAATTAAGCTGAGAATCAAATCAAAGATTCAATACCTTTCACAGTGGCAACAAAGAAAATGAGATACCTAGTAATATATTTAACTAAGCAGGTGAAAGACCTCTACAGAGAGAATTATGAAACTCTGAGGAAGGAAATCACAGAGGATGTAGATGTAAACAGATGGAAAACATTTCATGCTCATGGACTGGCAGAATCGACATTGTTAAAATTACCCAAAGTGATTTACAGATTCAATGCAATCCCCATTAAAATACCAATGTCGCTTTTTGCAGATCTAGAAAAAAATAGTTCTACACTATGTATGGAATGCAATCTTCAGCAATAAGAACAAATCAGGAGGCATTACTTTACCAGACAGCAAGTTATACTAAAAGGCTATAGTAATCAAAACAGATGGTACTGGCACAGAAAACAGATACAGACCCATAGATCAGAACGAAGAACACGTATTTAAAACCATCCTCATCTTGCCATCTGATCTTTGACAAAGCAGACAAAAACATACACCGAGGAAAACAGTCCCTATTCAAAAGATGGTGCTGAGAAAATCTGACAGTCACATGTAAAAGACTGAAACAGGATCCACACTTCTCACCATTCACAAAAATTAATTCAGATGGATAATAGACTTAAACCTAAGACATGAAACTATAGGAATTCTGGAAGAAAATATTGGAAAACTCTTATACATATCAGCCTAGGTAAAGAATTTACGAAGGAGACCTCAAAGGCAATCACAACAAAAATTAACAAACTGGACTTGATTAAATTAAAAAGCTTCTGCATAGCCAAGGAAACAATTAATATAGTGAACAGACAACCCACAGAATGGGAGAAAATATCTTTATGTTATACATCCAATAAAGGTCTGATAACCAGTGTCTATAAAGAATTCAAATCAGCAAAAAAAAAAATCAAGCAAGGCTCAGCGCCTATGGCTCAGCAGCTAGGGCACCAGCCACATACACTGGACCTGGTGGGTTCGAATCCAGCGTGGGCCTGCCAAACAACAATGACAACTACAACCAGAAAATAGGTGGGCACTGTGGTGGGTGCCTGTAATCCCAGCTACTTGGGAGGCTGAGGCAAGAGAATCACTTAAGCCCAAGAGTTTGAGGTTGCTGTCAGCTGTGATGCCATAGCACTCTACCAAGGGTGACACAGTGAGAATCTTATCTCAGGAAAAAAAAAAAAAAAATCAAACAACCCCATAAAAAAGTGGGCAAAACATATAAACAGAAAGAAGCTTTTCAAAAGAAGATGGACTAATTGTTAATAAACATGAGAAAATGCTTAACATCTTTAATCAGGAAAATGCAAATCA